>JAOYMR010000010.1:17446476-17456476 GCA_025802075.1 Tenebrosternarchus preto | reverse complement strand
ATTCTTTCTGCTTGACTTCAGTCCCGAAGCTATGAATCCCCACGTCAGAGTAGCTTAAGAAAATGCAAGACTCTGACTTCTCCACCCATGCCGCGATCACGTCAGGCATTAGCGCGCGCCCGGTGGGGTCGGGTCGTAAGTGGCCAGCAGGTGTGTGAACGGGGTGTACGGTGTGGCTCAGAGACGTGTCGTAAACCGATTGCTCAAAGCACCGGTCAGGGAAGCGTCAGGCCGCATCACGTGTGAACGGTCTCTCTGGTCTCTCTGGAAGTCGTTTTGCGTGGAGTTAAGCGGACCGTGTGATCTAAAAGTTTGTAGCAGCCCGTACAGGATACGTGGGACGTTTCTGAAAACACAGTGCAACAGAAGTGTGACGTAGTAAATGTTAAGTAACACTTTGCTTCAGTGTCATTTTGTAAGAAATACGGTCACAGTTGGTCACTTGAGACGCGTTCAAACTGCTAGGCGTGAACAACTAGATAACGAAGCTCTGACCTGCAAATTCGTGTGTTGTTCAGTTGTACTTTGTCAAAGCTCAGTCATTTGGCCTGAAGCCTGTGAACGACCCAATGCATCTCGCTGTGTTGTGTCTCTCACAGAAACGCCGACAGTTAAGTGCTTTCACTCTTACGGCGTAGTGACGATTCTGCTTTTTGAGTTTTTGACTCCAGACACTGAAGGAGCCCCAACTATGCATCCATGTTTGCTGGAAAAAATTAACGTTCATAGTTAATATTAGCGTTCATAGTTCACAACGAAGCCAAGGGTTTCTGTTCTACTTCTGTTCTCCTCATAAGGAAGCAAGATTTAGCCTCACTAATGCTGCAGACCTCACATCAACCGTGTGTGGACGGAGTTGCCCGTGATTCCAGCATCAGATTCCAGGGTCTATCACAGACACGTGTGGACATCAGCGTCTGTTTTAAAACAGGACAGATGAGGAAAATTTCATGAGTCATCTTATTGTTTTGAGCTAGAATACGTCTCCCTACCATAAAACGGATAAAAGCTACAGGGAAATTGGTGTAATTATGTTTCCATTGCATTTTGTAATTGTATTTAAAACACACTGTAATAATTACTGAAATCCCCTAAAATCTCATGAAAGCTGAATAAGTCCTGCTGTTGTTCATACACCCTCCTTCCCATCAAGTAGCAGACACCTGTCGAATGAACCCTAAACGTTAAGGAGAACCCCCCTCCCCAGGCTTTCCAACAGCATCCTGTCCGCCCTGTCAATTTTCCGGCTTGGCGTTAAGAATCTGAAGTTGTGTTAGCAAGGTTGGATGCAGGTGCTGGTGACTGGGTGAAGGTGTTTGAGAGTTTCACCACTGACAGTCTGTCAATCTTCTGCGTCTCTCTGTACCCCTGAGCTATGACAGGGTTTTCTGGCTCCTTTCCCTCTAACACGCTACTGCTTTTTGGTTGTCATGGAGGGGATTTTGGGGGCTTTTTTTTTTGGACTTCCCCACGTCTGGGTCAGGGCAGGCCGTCAGTGAAGCAGCCCTTGGCCGGGAACGCAGGCTTGGTCCAAGAAGCTGGAATGCGGAGTGCGGCCTCGTGGGCGGTGTGATGGAGTACTGGGTGCCTCCCCATATTACAGACTGATGCTGTCCCGGGTGGGAAACGTTCACCTTGGTAGAAGCAGGTTTCTAATCACGTTTCTAACAGAAGTGCTCAAATGAGTCTGCTGCTCTCCTGCGGTGTAATCTCCAGCCTCCAGGCTCCAGCACTTCCTTCTCTCAGTGGTGGAGCAGATTGGGTTTTTTTTTTTCCTACTCAAAACCAACTCAATCTAACAAATTGCGTGCATGTAATTTTGTGTGTTGCCAGTGAGGGGATTATTTAGAGTTTTTAATCTGAAAGTCCAGTTACAGTAGCGTGCAACATGAAAAATGGAGCAAGACCTAACAGCATCTCTCTCTCTCTCCATCTCTCTCTCTCTCTCTCCACCTCTCTCTCTCTCTCCATCTCTCTCTCTCTCTCTCCATCTCTCTCTCTCTCTCTCCATCTCTCTCTCTCTCTCTCTCTCTCTCTCTCCATCTCTCTCTCTCTCTCTCTCTCTCTCTCTCCCCATCTCTCTCTCTCTCCATCTCTCTCTCTCTCTCTCTCTTTCTTCCTTTCTTGCTGTTTTTTCCCCTTTTTGTCCCCTCTCCCTTTTCTTGTTCTTTTTTTTCCTTTCCCTCTCTTTTTCCAGACATCCAGGAGTTTTATGAGGTGACCCTGTTGAACACTCAGAAGAGCTGTGAGCAGAAGCTGGAGGAGGTGACCCACGTGGCTGAACTGTGGGAGAACCCCGGTGTGGCCCAGCCTGCCTCCCCGGGTACAGACCTGCCCCCAGCTGGCAACCAGCCCAGGGTGACGGTGAGGAGCTTGCACATGACGCAGACACACACACACACACACACACACACACACACGTTTGCACAGAACGAATTAGAGGGGCTTCATGTTGAACTTCTCCAACTGAGATTGCTTTTAACCAGTGCTTCCACAGTGTTGCTGAGTGGTTGCTGTGAACCCGTCTCTGCAAGCCTGAGGATCGATTCGATAAACCGACCCCTTTTAGTTTGGGGGGCGGGTCCAAGTTCCTGGCAAGCAGAGCACTGCTGAAATGGAAAATCCATGTGAAATAAGCCAAAGTGAACTGAATATGGCTTCCGTGCACAGTATTAAGTGAGAGTTGTGTAAGAGCAGTTCTGTTCCCTCACACATATTTGTTTCCTCAAGGCCTATTGCTTTTTTAAGTGGGGTGGTTGTTTCTATACTATATCCAGTTTTGTCATTTGGGAGTTTTGTCTGCCAGTGTGCAAAGGAGAAGAAACAGACTGTCAGAACAGTTCCTCTGCCCCTGCCACCAGCAGCCCTCTGCTACCCCTCCCCCCTCCCACCCTGTTCTCTCTTCACCACCCTCTCTTTTAGTGCAGGAATGGGAGTGTATTGGAATGCTCGGGCCTCTTTCACTGCATCTTCAATGGCTCCTTTTGGTGCTTCACACCAAGGTGTCCTTGGGGGCGTAAGGTCAGGCTACCAAAACAGCCGCTACCGCCAGATTACAACCAATTAACGTCTTTGCGCACAATGGCCCAGGCAGCTCTGCGGGGCTGGTTCTGACCCGCGCCACTGTTCTGTGCCTGGCCCGCGGACCACCACACTCCAGCTCAAGTGTCCTGGGAGGGGTGGAGAAAGTTTTTCAATCCCAATGGGAAATGTTGCTACTTCATGCCACGTGAATATATAGCCATTTTCTTTTCTGCAATCTTTATTTTGCGCGGCCCGTTCCGAGACCTGGGGCGTTCTCTCTGAAAGGGCTCTGAGCGGAGGCGCCTGGTTACGGCTTGTGGAGTGCTTCCACAGTTTGGTTACTTTTTTAATACAATCCATTTTCTTATATACGTTTATAAGAAAGTACTTAATTATGTTCCGCTTTGTAGTGGTTTGTTTTCTAGATCTTCATCTTCTTTAGGCTGTTTTATCGTTCAAGTGACTTGTCCTGATTCGAATTTGCTTGCAGTACGTTTAAGAGCAAGATGTATGCCTAACATGTTTTAATATGCTAATGGCAGGGCTGCAACAAGTCTCGGTGTGTTTGGGTGAAAGATTTTGGTAGTACTTTCCATTAGTGGTGTGTGTGTGTGTGTGTGTGTGTGTGTTGTGTTTTGAGGGATGTGTAAGAGGTTTGATGCACAATTATACAGTAGCAATTTTCCTACATCATAATTATGATCACATCTCGGTAAATAGCCATATGAATCTCTTTTGAAACATATGGGCAATTTGTGGGGTAAGTGTAGCTATTAAGTCCATTTTATAAACACATCCATCAGAAGTGCGTGCTGTAATTTGTCTGGGTTGGGTCGAAAAGGAGCCGTTGAACAAAACCGTAATGTCTTGGAAAAATGTTGGAATTTGCAGAAAATCATGTATTTTGGTCCATTTGTGAAATGCCATTATTGGGTGGTGAGTGTGATGAGGCCACGTTTTTCTTTGAAACATAATGGTAATTATGAGGCTAGTCTTTTATTTAGGGAAACATTTGCACAGTAGGCACTTGGGTAATGTAGTCTTCACCTGCTGCTTTTCACTGTGTTCATTATTTATTTGAGCACATGCGTGTTATTTAAATGGGTAACTTACAGATTTGTGAAACACTGCAAAGTTTTGCACACAAGTCTCACTTTCGCGGTGCCATTTGGTCTGACAGGGGATTATTCATGTCCTGATCACAGATCATACACAGGTTTTACTGTATTACTGAAGCGTATTTTCCTGATCACAGATCATACAAAGGTTTTTTACTGTATTACTAAAGTGTACTTTTCTGCTTCTACACAGATGAAGGCCTATTTTTTAACCTGTATAACTAAAGAGAACTTTTTTTATGCACTTGTAGTTGTTCTTCCCTAAATTAATTGAAGACTACAGAAGATCTACTTACTCTACATTATTAAGTTAAGTATCTGTAAGAATCTAATTGCATCAAACCAAATGCCAGGTGTAGATGGACTTTATCCAGCGTACTTACTTATTCCCTACTTGCAGAGTACTTTGGTGTGGGTGTTGGTGTTGGGGAGTGTTTGGTCGTATGTTTTAATGCTGTGTAGTATCATATGCTGTCTAGCATGGAGAGGAGCCACAAAGTATTATCAAAGTGAGTCATTAACTCGCGCTCACCAGCAAGTGATGCGAGCGTAGCAGCTTGTGCTGATGTAGCAGCGGGCGTAGACATGCACTGCTGTAGCGGTGTGCTGATATAGAAGCCTGCTGACGTAGCACATGTAGGCTGATCCACAGCCCAAACATGAACGAGTGTTTTTTTTCTTCAACTGCGTAAGATGAGTAACTGATATAAACACGTGAGCTCTGTGTAAGTGCTTAGCTTCTACACACACAGTGGTTGTGATTCAGACCGTTTGCAGACAGGCAATGGTTAAAAAAGGGTAACTGATATTAACTACAGCTGTGTAAAACTGTTTTAATAAATATATTGAGAAAACAGCTGACGGGGCAGACGGGGCCAAGACGATCTGTATACGCTCTTTTTTTACAACACGTCACAAATCGGTCTGGGCTCTGGGGTAATGAGCATACTGAGGGCAACTGTGATTGGAGGGCGTGGCACACTGCAGAAATTGGGAAACCAAGATTCAAGAGGGAACCCATTCTCTATTGGGGGGTGCAACTAGTAACCATGTTTTATATCATTATTCTGGGTTTTATAGTCCCTTCAGTGGAGATGTGAAGTCTTGATTACACCGGGACGTTTCAGCATCAGCTTGTGTACCGGCAGCATTGGGTCGTTTACCGGCAGCATTGGGTCGTTTACCGGCAGCATTGGGTCGTTTACCGGCAGCATTGGGTCGTTTACCGGCAGCACCAGGTAGATGTTTTGTTGCTGATGAGCAAGTCTTGTGAAATGTTGGAATAATCTCAACAATAGTTTGCAAATAAAATAGGAAGATGTTGGTCTGCTGTGATGAAAACTGAGGTAGCTCAGTGGGTAATGAACTTAACTTGTAATCAGAAGGTTGTATTCAGTCATAATTGTAAATCGCTTTGGATAAAAGCATCAGCTAAAGGCAATGAATGTAATTGAAGACCATGTGAACAATCCCTATAGAGTAGGCAGGCTGGTGACTAACATGTAGCTCTGGCAGGTTTAACTATAGCAGCATTTGTGGTTCAGTGCCAGAGCAACTTGTTGTCTGTACACATTCTCAAGGTTCTCCGTTAGACCCATGAATTTAGACGCCCACATGTTCTTCTCGTGTAAGTCGGCCAGTTCCATTTCAATGTTCGTTCAACTAACTGCTGAAAAAGCACCAGAGTTGAGGATGGTCATGCTGGCCTCAAGTGGTTTCAAGATGGAAGGACGGAATTTTTTTTTCCTCTTGTCTAAACTCCTGAAATCTTGATGCAAACGATTCCTTTATCATTAGAATCGCTTCTTTCATTTTCGTCTCACTGATCTTACTATTTGACTGTTCTTTGAACTGCTAAAACGAGGGAAAATTGCAGAGTGCACCACAGTGCAAGTCCCCTGCAAACGGGGCAAGTCTGTGTTTAAATGTCGGAGCCTCTTCCAGGAATGAACAGGTTGGAGTTACTGAGTTCTCTATAGGCTTTGTCTTGCAAAAAAATAAAAATATTCACATTCTCCAAACATTCTGCAAAACGTTTTGGTAACTGATTCCTCACTTAGTTGTACATGACTTGGTCAGAACAAGTACAGGCTGAAATCATCAGGTATTTCACAGAACTGTTGGTTCAGTCCTTTTTGCTGTTATTTTGTTAATAATTTGTCAGTGTCATTATTCCCTCTCTGGAAATGCTTGAACACAGAGCTTCTCCAGGGCATTACGCTGTGATTGAGCAATGTCTTCAGCAGTGTCTCAACCCCTTTCCGAGCTTCTCTCACGCTTCCCTGGACCATCCCTTGCAACAGAGATGGGGTTGGTTGGTTGTTGTGTTTTACGATTTTTTTTTTTTTGGCCTTTAAGCAGTGAGCCACAGCATAAAACGCCTCATCTCTGCGAGTCGGGCCTTTGAGAGTCAGCAGCTCAATAAGCTCCTCTTGAGGATCTTTCAAGTTCACATACTGAAGAGTGACCTGTGCGAGGTCATTGGCGTCACATGACTCATCACACGCAATCAAGTAGATGAATTTACAGCCTCCATTTGTTGAATAGAGATGTTGGCGGCCATTCAAACTAACGTGTCTATCTTTTATTTTATTTTTCTTCCTCTTCAGCATTTTGTTTGTTTTTTTTTTAATTGGAGAGATGCTGATTCACTATTGTGAAGGTTTTTTATTTTAATTTATTATTATTATTTTTTTTTTACATTTTTGACATCAATGAATGGCTTTCGATGTTTAATGATCACCTTGAGATGCTGCAGACCTGGCAGCAGTAGTGGTCCTGGATGATCTATTCTACAGTGGAGGGGAGGCTTTTCTCTGCTAGAAGTCCTAGCTCAGCTTCAGATGCTGTTCTTGTATCTGACAGTATTACCTTTTGATTTTTTGTTTGACAGTTTCTCGTTACAGATTAAACGTTTTAATTATCTGCAAAATTGTTCATACCAAAAAAGCAACAACTTCTAGGCTTTGAGCAGGACTGAATCAACTATAAACCAGAACGGCTTTTAATTCACACCACTGAGGTGTGACTGTAAAAACAGCTCAGAGTTCACAAACAGTTCAACTCTGAGAAGGATGAAATGTTTTGGCGGAGCCTCACCAGGGGCAGTGAAAGAGCCACATGTTACCCGGATCCCCGGCACTAACCGACCCCAGTATTCATGTTATCGGATGAAGTGGAGGAGCGTGGAAAGGATAAGGAGTTTTTGTTTTGTTTCTTAGTAATAACAATGTAAAAATGCACATTTTAATTGTATAATGTGCACATTTTAAATTTATTTGGACGCATATTGGCCATTCAGATTTACATGGAGTCAAACCCCAAGCTCTTGGATCATCTGTGCTTAATGAAGGTCAGAACAGGCGCACACACCTCTCTTAAAGTACATCGGTTCAGCCGCGACTGAACCCATTTCACAGGTAGAAATACTTTTGCTGGGGCCTTGCTTTAGCACTGTGATCTCTCTCCAACCACCTCCACCCATTTTCTCCACCATGATCTTCCCCTAGAAGAGTTCTTATCACCTGACCCCACTCGCGAACCATCTTTCCCTCTCTGTAATGTCTGTTATTTCTGAGGGATTACATTTGGGCTTTGGGCTGATAACTGCTAGGTGTGTTATGGATTGGCATTCGCTGTGGCCACATGAGCGGAGCAGGGTTGTGTTCGCTTTGGCACTGAGGTGGGGACCCGGCCCCTCTGCCTCCACGCCTGCGGTCAGAGGACGTGGGACGGTGGAATAGTGCCTTGCCCCGGCTCTCGCTCTGACATTTACCAGTGGAAACGCACATAAAGTCTCTCAAAGATTATAACACTCGAGTGAAGGTCAGGTAGTGCGAATAGATGCAGCAGAGCTGGGAGGAAGCAAGGCCTCATTTCCATGTGATGGAAGGCTTTCATGGTGCATGTTCCCCTCAGTTGGGGGTTGAAGTCGTGTACGTTCCTTTGAGCAGCCAGAGGTGCGAAAGCCAGTTTCAAATATTGAAACTAGTAAAAATGAAATGATTCCGTCTTTGGTTGTTGGTAAAAATGCAGAATTCATTTATATTTATGTTGACTTAAAAAAAAAACAACCTGCTTTCTTCCTCAGCATATTCCACTGTGTCGGGTGTTAATGGGCCCCTGGTCATTCTGGACAAGGTCAAAGTAAGAGACTTTTGTTTTTTGCCTTTAAATAATTTAATATATTTTACTCTGACATGCGTATCATGTTTTATCCAAAATATCCAGAAACGGACAATTTGGAAAATTTGAATCATTTGTTGGTACTTTGATGAAATGATTGCCTTCTCTTTGTTTGTTCTGTCTCTAACATCCATCCCTCTTTCACCCCTTTCCAGTTTCCTCGCTATGCTGAGATCGTTCACCTCACCTTGCCTGATGGCACCAGGAGAAGTGGTCAGGTGCTGGAGGTGATTGGCAGCAAGGCTGTTGTTCAGGTGAGGCTGCTTCGGTCTCGGTTCTTTGCCTTCTCACTTCCCCAAGACACTTCAACTTAGGAGGGTTGGGGAGGGCACACATTTAAAAGTTGTGACATCTTGCAATTCAGGGATGTGTTATGTTGCAATCTAGGTTTAGCCAAAATACAACGTAAATAACAGAGTTAAAGTGTTCTGTAGTGTTGCTGACTGCTCCTGCTGTAAGGGTTTTCCCAAGGAGAAGTGGAAAAGGGAAGTGAATAGGGGCCCAAAAATTTGGTTCCACTGCATGACACAGAACAAAACTTAGTCTGACAAAAGAGGTTTTTAAATTATTTTTATAGAATGGGTTTTTATAAAGCAGACCTGTGGCCTTGGGTGATGGCTTTTAGTGAGCCCCTTTAAACACGTTATTGATGCTTTTTTGAAAAGCTTAATGCCCAAAATCACATTCATATGTAGTGGCTAATTAAGAAGTAAAGTCTGGTTTGTCCAGTTCATCCGCTTCTTTGCCTACCGTGGTTCGAATAGTACAGGATGTCACGCTGCTGGAAGCTAGTGTTCAGACCGATAGTGTTGATTCTTATGTGTGTTTGTGATTTGTCAGGTGTTTGAAGGGACCTCAGGTATTGATGCTAAGAAAACTGCATGCGAGTTCACAGGTGACATCTTGCGCACACCTGTGTCCGAAGACATGCTGGGTAAAGTCTCTCACTCTCGCGCACACACACACGCATGTTCACCCCATGCACACTTAAAAGTAAACACATGAAAAGCAGATGACATCCATGTGTGTTAAGGTCATGGGTTTTTTTCTTCTTAGGACGTGTCTTCAACGGTTCAGGCAAACCTATTGACCGTGGCCCCAGCGTTCTGGCTGAGGACTACCTGGACATCATGGGTACACATTCAGTCTCTATACTTAATCCAGCACTCCAGTATCTGCACTTCCCCAGCTAGCAGTGCTGTGAGAAGGAGCCCTAGCCCTGACACTCGCACGGCAACAGGGCTTATTGTAGGAGGAATAATGTGTTCGGATCTGTAGAACATCTTCAAGCCCATTCACTGAAGGTTTAGTTTTACACTCGGCCAAGGCTGTGGGTGTATCAGAGGTTTCTGAAGAATGCAGGGAACACATGAATGTCTCAAGAAGGATTTCAAATGAGGTGAATTGAGACCGTGAGGAACAGAAAGATGACCCCAGGTCTTGGGGTCACCCTGATCTCAGGACAGTTCAGGGGCATCCTGATTCCAAAAGTTAATGATGACATATTTGGCATAGTTAGTGAAAACATTGTACATTGTCACAAAAGTTTGTTTAAAAAAAAAAAAAAAAAAAAAAAAAAAAAAAATGGGTATGGAATTAAATTTAAATTTAATTTATTTATTGTCCCAAAAAAAAAAAACGCCCAAAAGTTTTTTTCCAGGTTTTATAATTAA
>JAOYMR010000010.1:17377032-17393302 GCA_025802075.1 Tenebrosternarchus preto | reverse complement strand
CATAACTTTAAGAGCGCCAGTTTTGCAAGTGTTTCCCTTCTTAGTCTCCAAAATTACAAACGACTTTTAAATAGTTCTTTGTTGACTCCACATCTGCATTTTCGCTGGAAAAGCATTTCAAGTGTCAGGTTGCATGGCAAAACGACAGCACAAACAAATATTTTTCTAAGATGAAGTCACCCGAATGCTAGAAAAAAAACTAAACAAACAAACAAAAATACTCTTTTGCAAAATTACAGATATTGTGGAAGAGATGAAAAAGATGTAAGGACAATATTTATTTTCAGCACATGACCAACCCAAGGGTCTGCAGTAATCATTAGTCCAGCCTGACCTTAAACTACATTATTTATTTGTGCAAATGATTAATCCGTCAATTTGATTGGTTTAGTCATATATTCTTTACAAAGAATACCTTTATTAATTTACTACTCCTACTAATTCTACACTGGAAAAAAACATTGATTTCATTAAAATGTGTACATTAACAAATAATCTGTACTTCAGTCAAGTTATATTGTTTGTTTTATGTGAATGACATTATTTAAACCCTGGAATAAAATTAAACTATATTTTATAATTTCATGCCATGCTTAGAACCTTTTTGTAAGTGAGGTTTTAAAAGGACGATTAGTGGCCTCTGTTGTTTTTGGAGGTAGAACTTTATGTGAACTTTAAATTCTACTTAGTGAGTTATGAATCAGTCAGAATACCCTTAATTTACAAACAAGTTCAAGTATTATGTTAGTTACTAAGGGTTTTGGGAAACACTCATAAATTTAAGAATGTTCTTAAGTACGAAGTATTTAACATTACGAACATTTTGGGAAACGCAGGTCTGTCCAGAGACGTCCTTGTCAGGACCTTGTTCAGGGACTTCAGGATCTTCATCAGGATGCTTGTTTATCATTTACCACACTTCTTTCTTATTTACCACATTTCTTTGTATTTTGCCACCATTTTTTGTCTTTGTTATTCTACCTTTCTCTCCCTTCTTGTCTTTGATTGGAGCAGGTGGGGGAGGGGGTGTGGCCTCATTTCTGGGTTCTCTCTTCTCCTCCTCCTCACTTTCCTTCTTCTTGTTTTGAGCATCCTGTTCCTCTAGGTAGCGGGCCAACAGGAAATCACTGTAACACACACACACACTATTAAGAATGAATAAGTCCTAATTAAGGAGTGTGATGGGCAAAACACAGTGTGTGTGTGTGTTCCTACCTGAGCAGTTTGTCCAGGTGTGTTTGGTGGGTGGGGTTAAAGCCTTGCAACATGGAGCTCAGATGCTGCCTAATCCACTCCAATGCTGTCGCTACAGACACCTGCTGATGGTTACCATTGGCAACCGCATCCTCTAACTCCTCTACATCGTCATCCACACCAGTAATCACTGCACTACAGATCAACTACAACGCACACAAACATATGAAATCAATGCACAACAGATTAACTGCAATTCACACAATCGTGTACAACAGACCAACTGGAACACACACAATCGCTGCACCACAAATCAACTGTGATACACACATTCACCAGTAATCACTGAAATATAGACAAACCAACACAAATAAAACACAAATACACAATACACAATGCATAAATTCACTGGGAGACAGAGAGAGGAAAGCTAGAGCAATCTGCACTTCAGAACTGCTATATACTGAAGCACAGAGTCAGAACAAAGCTGCAATCCAGCAAGTATCCCAGAACTCCACACCTCCTCACATCCAGCCTCACTAGTACCACACACACACACACACACACACACACATCTGTATATATCTGTATAACACCCATATCTTTCCACACTGCAGACTACAGAGAATTCCCTGTGCACTTCGGCATCACATTCTAATAGTTGCCCTTGACATAGTGAATGGTGGTCAGTTCCCAAGAGGAAATATTCTCTGGAATATTAATGAATGCATTAATGAATATAACTGAACTCTATTTATGTTACGTAACCAAACAGACACTGTATCTGCCAAATAACATCCAACATCTTCAAAAGCACAGCCCTAAGAAAGAATATATAAAACACACAGCTGGCATTGTTGTAGCTGAATATGATTTGGTTATCAGAAATGGAAGGAGGCAAATTTGTATTTTCTCTGCCTCTGGACTTTTTGTGAATGGCATTTCATAATTTACATCTTGATTTTGATTGGTCAGTTTGCCAATCAGAGGAAGCTGTAGACCGTCAGCCACAGTTAACATTGGCCCGGTTAGCCTTCTTGTTTTCTGATTTCATGTTGCATGTAAAGGTTATGCATTTCTTTAAAAATGTTGATTGTGTTGTTTACATTTATTTACAACTCATCCTGTTTTAAGGCTCGGCATCCTTTGCCCTCAACAAACTGCCACTGCGTGCTGTGTGTGTGTGTGTGTGTGTGTGTGTGTGTGTGTGTATATGTTTGTGTGTCTGTGTGTGTCTCTACATTCAGGTGCATGTATGTGAAAGAAGACGTATATTCGAAATGAGATTCATGGCAGTGCTCTTTGATTATGCTTGTAATTGTGTCTGCTTTTGTTGCCAGTTTTTGTACTGTACAGGGGGTCTGGACAAATAAGAACATGAACGTGAGGATCTGAATGTGTGTTTAGAAACGGTCAGATCACACACACCACCTGTGTGCAGGGTCTATGCCAGAGATGTAGGTTTCATCTCAACTTATAGGGGAAACGCTGCTCACACCACCAACCTTCCTCACCGCAGTCTTTTACTTTAAATAAAACCAACATGGGGCGCTTTCCCTCTCCCAAGTGTACATCTATGAAGCGTACCTTCTTTTCATTCCTGATGATGCAATAAATATCTGCCTGAAGCGCGCTTTCGCCTCGCGCGTCATACACCTCTCGTCCTGTTATCGCGCTGATCACGGGGGGCTGTGAGAACCCGGAGAAATAGTTCGCCTGCCAAAACAGAACATAGGTCAGATGTTAACCAGACTGCCGTAACTGCGCGCAACTTTTCAGTGAGTCACAATTCATATAGTTTCTAACATAGCCTGTTCACGTGTAGACTCAGATAAACTTTATTACAAGTCAAGTTACCGGTTTGGCCTAACGTAAAATGTGATCCGTGATCGCGAAAAAAAGAGTGTAGTGTTAGGTAGCTAATGTATTGCGTGTTTCCCTACCAGATATCCATAAATATCATTAGGCTTCTCATAAAACATCTCATTTAAGACCTCTTCTATCTTCTGGGGGATGCCGTTAGCTCTGTAGTACTCCGCTGCTTTATTTTTCAAGTTGTAAAACTCTTGGTCCTCCTTTGATATTCTGCTATTGCAATTTAAGAATCGTTTAAATGACATTTTGCTTTAAGCTTAAAACGTCGATCTTCCAGACTTGCGCAGTCTCTGCCGTTCACTGTCACAGGTTTTGTTTATACTGTGGTTGCTCAGCAACAAATGTTGTAAACATCGCGAGAATTAGAAAGTTGTTTAAAGGGTAAGAAAGTTTAAATCATTTGTAGTTATAATTTGCTTTTTAAAGCATTGCTTTTTTCGTGTTTTAAGTATAAACATTCGTACAATGCAATCAATCATTAGCAGCTTGAATAGCTCAATTTTCAGCGTAGATGATTTTGTATGGCTTTTGTCCATATTAAGATATTTACTTAGGGCACATGCCATGGATTAACATATAATTAATTAGTTAATAAATTCGCGAGCGATGCACCGTCAGAACGCGCTTCGTGTGATCGCCCTGTAATTAGTCTCCATGACTGACGTCTCTGAAACGTGTTCAACTTAAAGTAGATGTTAAAATATTTTGAATATTTCACACTTGTCTTGCAGCTGGTAAGAACAAAGAATAAAACCTTTCACTTAAAATAATCCTTAGTGTGATACTCCACTAGACACGTTAGAATCTGACATCAACATAGCAAAATGTGGACTACATAAATTCATGATTAGTGGTCAGAAAAGCCTAATAAACGTGAGCCGTGCTCAACATAAATTGTAAATGTAATGCATACATACAGCTAGCAGCTATATGTGCGTTATTTGGGTTTATGCGTATACAGCTGCACGAGCCTTACATTAACACCACTTAAAATTGCGCTGTTTACGGGGTTCAAAGCTAAATGTTACTACCATGTAATTCTTACATCCAGGACCAAGAGGCTTTGCGTGTGCCGCACTCCCTGACTGAGATAATCTATTCTAGACCATTTCTATGTATTGCTATGATTTCTGATTATCTTAAGCAGACTAGAATAAATTGTGCTGTTAGCACATTGTAATTTACCCTGTAATTATTTAAGAATTAATTTGACAATAATATTTCAACCACTTATAGAGTAAACAGTACTTAGGAAATAAACAAGTCATCAGACTCAACCTATGACAGTTGCTGGCCCTGACGGAAGATAGATATTGGATAGCATGCATTATAATAACATTTTATAGAACAACTCAAGCTTAATGGAACTTTCCGTAATCTTTGTTGTACAGAGTAAATAATAAAAAAAAAGAATTCACTCTAAATTAAAACCAATAGACGTAACTGAAATGAAACAACCAATCGCTTAAAATATGGATTTACACAGTGAATTTTACTGACTTAATACAGTATGTATAAGTTAGATAAATAACTTGAAACTTAGATAGATATGTAGATAGATAGATAGATAGATAGACAGAACTCGTTTTATTTAGGTTAACATTTTCCCTCAAAGTCTAAAATATGACCATAATGGCAATTATTAGCCTTCTGTCAGTAAACGGGGAAAAAACGTAAAACGCAGAATAAAGAACAGACTCCATAGGTATTGTTATTATTATTATTATTATTATTATTATTATTATTATTATTATTATTATTATTATTATTATTATATGGGGTACCTATGCAGTCAGTAGTATACAAATAGCCTAGTTAGTTAAGAAAAATAGCAGAGAACAGCAGAAAATGAAAACCTGCCCTCCACGTAGGAGTCTGTGTACACAGTTCTGTACAACACATCTGTACAAAACGATGGAACAAACTCTGATGGGCATTGAGAGAACTGCTCTATATATTGATTCTCGACGGGTCGATATCAAATTAGCTCTGCAACAAATGTCACTTGAGACCAAATATTTCGTTCGCCTCATCGTCAGATGTTTTTATTACAAAATGTTGGAAGAAGGTTTTTAAAACACGCTATATTAACATCGTTCTGTAAATTGACATGGTGCCTTTCAATTCTCCAAGGTCCGTAGCATCTTGCACCAAACCGTAACCCTAATTCGTAAGGAGAAAAACTTTACCTGTACGGTTAACGCAAATCTGTGAGAGCGTCGAAGTGAAAAAGAGGCGCGTAAGATCATTTTGTATGAACTAATAACTAGCATGTAACGTATAGTATGTATGTGTTCATTAGATAAATTATAATGTTCTTAAAATATTTAAACAGACCTAGTCCGTTTACCAAAAATAGACTAGTTTATTATATAAAATAGTTCGGTAAGTTACACACGAGGTGAACTGCAAATCGGCTCTGTGACACTCTTACGTCAAATCCGTAGCGGCCTTCAGGCTGTACTGCAGTCATTCACTTAATATCGTTATAGAAATGTGAAATGCAGACAATAGTGACGACGCGACAGAATATTTTGTTTGCTCAAGTAGTCTACATTGCACATAGTAACGCTGATATAACAAAAAGGTTTCCTCTTTACACACACACACACACACACACACACACACACACATGTGTGTGTATGTGTGTGTGTGTCAGTTTAAAACAGAAGCTACCATCCATTATGCCGGATTTTTTATTTTTGGCCTTAATGAATAATTAGGACACTGAACGTATTTCCGGAAAAGGCACGGTGCGCTCGCCTTTCTCACCTTTCATCACGTGGCGCGTTTTAATTGGTTATTCGTTTAAACACTAAAAGTTGTTGAACTGTGCAGGTAGTTGGCTACAGTTTGTAATTTTATATACTCCGTGCAGCTGATTCATACAGTCAATCTTCTGCCTCCAAATCATCCGAGGACCGCGCGCTTGTTCTAAACAATGCCGCGCTTTGCTCTTTTTTTCTCCCATTAAAATATGTTAAATACCAAGATAATCTTAATCACTCTAGGCTATGCCGTGAACTGTTATTAAAATAATTAATTATCGTGATCGAATTGAAAGTAAAGTGGAGACGCTAAGACACGAAGAGGGCCAGCATGTTTTCTATCTTCACATTAAAGATAAACATACTTTAATAAAACCTGGTGGTGACATCGGGTCACACCGGTAAACGTCGGAATGGTTGTCATTTCACAAAAGCCTCGATGTAACGTGAGAAATAATTTATCCGGTTATTTTTAATTTAATTCTTATTTTGCTTTCCATCAGGTAGTTTGACGACAGATATGGCTATTAGATATTGCTATTAGACAGATACGGCTATTTTATTAAGACAAAATCTGTTAAATGTAATGATTGTGTTTTAATTCAGCTACAGCGACAATTGTGCTCCTTCATGTTCTGCCGACCCTAAATAACTGAAGTCGTTCGAATACTACACTCAAGCCTCGTACTTGGTGTGTCTTCCTGAGTTTCATTTATTTATTTTTATTACGATGGTAATTTGTACGTATGAGCAAATTTCGCAGAAAATAAATTGGGTCTGCAGAAAAGAGGACTGGGGTAGAAATCTCATTCATTACTCATTGATGTCGTGAAGGCCTACGTTTAAGTTTTACTTGTAATTAATTTTAAAAATGGTACAAAAAGTGTTACTTCTTAAAAGAGCATGAGCGTGGGAGCAGAAATAAAGATGAATATATATATATATATATCTGCCTTTTACTCATCTGATTCTACAACTGGAAAATAGTAAAAAAAAGAACTCAATACTTCTGCGTCCGATCGAAACAGTTTGTGAAAACCCAACAGTATTGAGAGGGTACGCAAAGGTGTTTCGCAAAAGTAATTTCTCAGCGAGTCCTTTTAGGGACCCTGTACATTGGAACGACTCCGGCTCTTTGTAATAAGCTTAAAGCTGAAGTCATCGTAGATCGGGGTATTTGCGCGCGCATCATGCCGAGTCTTAATTCCGGTTCACGAGGAGGTCAGTAGCTCCAGGACAGATTCAGTCAGACTACACCGTCGTCACTAATGTCAAGCAACTATATTCGTTGTTAATTTTTTTCTCCAGCGCTTGGCTGATTGTATGGATGGCGTAGACACAAATAATATCTGAGACAACCGAATGTGTCCGTTTAATGCGATACTACCTCGCTGTCATATTCACGGACGGAATGGAATGCGCTATGATTTTACAACGTATACTGGAATAACTGACATTATGTGCACGTCTCAGACAGGGCAATGAGGTGGCTAAAACACACGCGCACGCACATGCAGGACTACGTATAGCATCTGTTCCTCTGGAAATGGACAGTTCATGCAGAGTAAGTGGGTAACGGGAGTTATATTCACAGAAGTGAGAGTCCTCGAAACTCAAATGCGTTTCCGGACACGCTACTTCATCCCTCGGGGATATGTTTAACCTATTAGGCATCTTAAATATACATAGCCCGCGGGGTTAACTAAGAGTTTAAACACAGCGCGCGACTGCATGTTACTGTCGCCACCATCCGGTCATATGAGTACATCCTCCTGTTCAGCGTGAACTGGCTTACTGAAATAAATATTAATTTCCAAACGGAAAAAGCCACTCAGTATTACAGACTAGCAATCGAGGAGGCCCAATGCAACACCCACTATCTAGTTTAAAGCGTAATAAAAATATCAAAAAGATATTTATTGAATGGGTTACAGTGGCTACAAAAGCGTTTGCATCATGACGCACTGGTTCCACAACGCTGACGCAAAACTCTTCGGTAAATAAGGAGAGCGGTTAAACTTTACAAATCCCTTTCAGAGATACATTCACCTATTAGATATAAAAGAATGATTCTATTCACTTACATTCCGAAGAAGATACTTCCATTGGCCACTGCCTTAGGAATAAAATGAAAAGTATCTGGAGTGCACGTGGCACTGCAGCAGTCTTTCTCGAGGTAATTACCACTGGGAAGAGAAACTATATGCGATATCTATTGGTGGACCTTGTGAAGGCACACCAAGACTTCATTCACCTAATCAAGAGAATCTTTGCGCAAGTCCCCAGGAGAGCGGTTCCCCAAAACAATAGCGGTGTCTACCCGGGTGCATCTAATGGGTATGCTCTCCGCCGGCGGTCCTTTTGCCTGCTCTAGGTAGACCTGCTTTATGGGAGCACTGGGCCTTGACAAGATCGAACAGACTTTTTAACGCGGTGGCAGCGGGACGCCCGGTCTTTGGTGAACGACCACACTAAGGGAAGACATGTGACTGGGCACTGGGTCAGACGCCTCCAATTAAATTTGCGCGCGGCCTTGTTTCTTTCTTATTTACTTGTGGGTATCGTCATTTTTCTTTTTTTTTTCCCTCCACAAATAGTGTTCAAGGAGCATTGATTGGCCGAGATGAATATAAACCTTTCTGTTAAGTTTACGTGTTAGTGTTGAACCCTTGTACTCCCCACGCAGTTAAATTTATGAGATGCGGGAGCATTTGTGCACGTTACTTTGTGGCCTGCTCTCTGTGTTGTGGGTCCTTTACAGTGTACTGAGAGCTCACGCACTTGTCGCGGTCTCACCCATAAAGATAACGTATAATTACCCCACCCGTTTGCACGATTGTTATGTCAATTCGCCATTACGCATTGTGACCCGCGCTTATAGTGTTCAGCTTGTGGATCGTAACAAACACGAAGATAAAGCACGGCTGTGCCACCGTCGGGCTTTCCTTAAAACGCGCGGGTCGCGGATTAGCATTCACACGTTTTAATTGCTTAACTAATAATGTTAAACAGCTTGCCAAGGGTCCCGCTGGGTCACGAGGAAAAAGGCCATTTCCACCTAATTAGCGTGTCTTCTCCGAACCTTAAGCTGCCAGATGCTACGCCTGACGAGCAGGAGGTTGTAATGTTTAATTGCCTCGGAGCCTCACGCTCGTCCTGTCCGTGTTTTCAAACTTGACCAGGTGTTTGATGAATGGGGGTATTGGAACCAACGGCTTTTCTCAACCAGCGCTTCATTCTGTATTAATACGAACGGGAGCCCGTAAACGCTGACAGGGTGCCGTTTACTAAAATTTACTCAACTACCTGTAAATTATTTCGAATTATTTTGGACTTGTTTGTTTATTGTTTTCTTTTTGGTTTGTTTATCTGTGCTTAGTTCAAACTGAATGAATTACACACACAAAAAGAGACCTAAATAAACGCAGTCGTTAAAGGTACGCTTAGGGGGTTTACTGCATGGATACGATCCTACAATGTGATTCAACAAATTTTCAGAACCGTAACAGCTTGTGAGAAAGCAGTAAGCTAAATAAAGAAATAACCTAAAATAAACAAATAGGCCAAACAAACAGACAAATTAAACTATAAAATGTTTTCTAAAAGTAGAAGAAACCTGCGCGTCTTTAAGTTTATCATTGACTTATTTATGTTACTGGATGCCTGCTGCAGGCAAGCTGTAGCGCGTGCAGAGTCCTTCAGAAATATAGGCTCCTAATAATAATTATGTGTAGTGAAACTGTCTAAATATATTATACTGCAAGCAGCAAGAGCTACAGGACGTCTATTAACTTGGATATTAAAGTGTAGTTATGACCTTTAAAATGAAAATTGCTATATTTTATTTGAAAATGCTGTGCACTTTATTTGAAAATTCATTGTTGTTTTTTGTTTTGTTTTTTCTTTACCGCAAGTTGCTACAAATTACGAATTTATGAGTGTAACTTTCTAACACTCTGTGTACTTTAGTAATAGATAGTCTAATTTGTTTCAATTTAAACACATGCTTGCATAAGTCAGGGAATTAAATTTTAGGTCTACCATGCATTATAGTACAGTTCAAGAATGCTCAGTCCCATTATTTACAATGATCGTCGTATACGGTTCAGACATTACAGAAAACAATCTTTCTCTTTTTTTTTTTTTTTTTAAATGTTTATAAGACTTTTTTCACACTGACTCAACAACGGTCTCTAAATACCGCGTTTACGTACCCACATTAAAGTAGGAGTGAATATTTCCCAGAATCAACGGAGTCAACAGATCATTTGTAAACAGGCCGTGGAACAATGTTCTAACGGCATAGCCAATTCTGAAGAATACTATTGACACGTCGAAAGTGGGAGATTAATGGTTTGGCTAAAGCACACTCTTAAGACTTTCTTAATTAGTGGGGCCGATATCGTTTAAGTAATTCTCCTGAGCTCTCCAAGAGAGTTCACGGACAGGTCGCGCGCTATTGGGGTTATGCAAAGCAACAGTGGCCGAGCCTCTCAGCGCCGAGCGCGGCTACCTGAGCCTTGGGCGCGAGGTGTTGTATTACTCGTTTGTAGCTTCTCTTGTCGCCATCTGGCTAATGCTTAAGTAAGTGCAAACCCTTGACCTTCGCATAGCTGCATGCGTTTTCCTCCTAAGAACGGCAGAAAAGTAAGACACAAGTGTCATTTAACCTCTTATGCTGCGCGTGGAAAGCTTTAAAAGATATATTTTTACGTTCTGGAGTGTTTAACCCAGTTCCAGGAATTTTGATTCATTCTGCAAACCAGGGCCCTGTTTCTTAAAGAATAGCAATGGTAAATCATATAGTGTAGCTACATTACGACCAACTACACGTCTTGATGAGCAACACGTCTTGTGGTACACCCGTCTCGCGCTCTCGTCGCTTTATTTCTGTGAAGTTAAACCATGAGTGACAAATCACCACCTACAGTCTGAGTCTGACGACAGTTTAACGGTTGTTAAATTGATACCGATGATTTCCGGACCCGATTGTTTTTTTAAATCCAATGTTACTGTAGGTCAAAAGCTTTATCATAACTTACAACGATTAGAAACTATGAGCTTTTTATTGATTTTTGCACACGCTGTCTTCATGTGTAAGTGTTTATATGCTCTGAAGCTCGCGTAAACAAAATGAATCAGGATCGCCTGTATTGTTGTAAAATCACCTTAAAACTACTAAGCTGCGAACCTTTTAAAACAGCCAGTCAACCTTTTCAAATAGTTTAATGTAACTAAATGGACTCGCTTTCTTGCTTTTTTATTGGAAAACAGAAGCTGGTGAAGTATCATGTAACACTGGCGGATTGATCTGACTGGCTCTTGTTTTACAGAGAGAAGAGGCATACATTTGACTTCACTGCATTTGCTCCTTCAGCACCATCTTTAATATGATGTCCCATCTTAGACTAAGCAAGATCTAGAAAATTTTATATTGTAGGGTGATAGTAATGACATGTTAGCGGCACTGTAGTGTCTTGGTAGTGATGCTGCGCTGGCGGCTGTTGCTCCGGCGCACTGGCTTGGTAGCGACTTTGTAGAGGTGTGGTAGTATAATTGATGTGAGCATGTTACAATATATATATTATATATATATATATATATATATATATATCACATGCACACACATACGCATGCAGACACAGTTTTACTAAGTATTATATTGCAGTATAGCACACACATACCGCAAATACTATTACAATTATTGTATTTATCTATTTTTTAGGCATGTATTTATTTTTCTCAGTTGTGTTGCATATCGATTATCAATACATACGACTGTACAAAAACATCTGCTTGTTTTCGTCTGCACATCCTTCAGTATATTTAAGTCTAGAATAAAAACGGGGTTTGTCTGACGAAAACTCCAGTTTCTAAACATTTTAGGGAGAAGATAGTGGCACTATTAATAATAAAATAACACGAAAACCGGCGATGCGGATCTTATTGTTCCGAGCCCGCAGAGGCGTGAATACAGAGCGAGACCAGCGGCGTGGATACAGATCGAGACCAGAACGGAGTTGCAGCTTTTAGTATCGGCAGTCCCCACTTTAGGTCGAATCGCCTCGTGGCTTTACGCTTAAACTCAGACTGTAGCTGGATAATTTTACACTTAAAACTCTATTAGAAATACAAACATTTTACTTTAACTTTAGGTTCATCTATAGTTACATATGCACACTTTTAAATAAGCGTATTATTATTATTATTAAAATGCACATTTCATCAATCACACACCAACATATTCTGCCCATAGGATCATAACTGAATGGATGTTATTTAGCTGGGAGACCATTTTCAGCAGTGTAGTGACACTTAACAGGGTAGTGGCACTGTAGTGGGTGTTGCACTGGCTCTCACTCTTCTCCAGAGTGGCTTACATGTTCCAGAGGTAAGCAAACGTGAGAAGAGTATCACTCAAGGGCTCTTATTGGTACAGTGGTACACTTACCCAGTCACAGGCATGGTGGTGAAATGGTGCCAGTATGGTGGTGGTATAGTAGTGGTATAGTGGTCATATAGTAGTGGTATGGTGGTAGTATAGTGATAGTATGGTAGTAATAATGATAATAATGGTGTGGTGGGATGGTAGTGAGATGATCAGAGGATGGTGGTGGTGTTGGTAGTGATACTGGCATGTTATGGTAATAGTGTGATATCGGCATGCAGTATTTTGTTAGTGGGTCTCATCATTAATGAAGAGCTTGGTTAGGGTTAAGACTAGGGTTAGGGTTAAGACTAGATTTAGGACTAGAGTTAGGACTACGGTTAGGTTTAGGACTGGAGTTAGTGTGCAACTATCTTACTCACTGACAACCCCTGTGAGTTTCTGCAGTGGTGGTTTCTTACGCGTGGACTGAGTGGACTAGGCCCTACATGAAAGCCCAATGGTTTGGTGTAGGATGTTTGACATCTGGGCTTTAGTACACCTACATGGTGTTTCTAATAAATACATGTATCTAATAAAGTGAGTGATGAGTGTGTATATGTAAATATATTTAGATGCTTTGAGTGGATAAGCTAAGCAGTGTCTTTATGCTCCTGGCTGTGATGGTCCTCCTCCTCAATGCCGTTATGCCATCAGTCCACTAAGGAGTAAGCGAAGACTCTTTGTTTTCGTTCATGTTATCGTTCTAGCTGGCCTTTGTTTAGCTTGTGTCTTTTGTTTACATCCAGCATGTGCTCTCCTGTCAGCCCTGTCTCCGCCCATCTCACTTAGCCCGCCCCATGTGTGTGTTTCCTTCCAGGTTTCCATGTTCACAGTTATTGACTCCCCGCCTACTCGTTACACTGGTCAACAGTGATTTTGCTTCTGAAAAAAAATGGCCTGCCTGTTATGTATTTTTGTATGATGAATACAAAAATGTTTTCTGAATTTCTCTACCTCCCTGTTTTTTTGTTGTTCCAGTGTACTCGTATGTGATTATGTACTGTAAGGGACAGTGGTACCAAAGAGACTGGATGTCCTCCATGCTGGCAGGCTACTGCTGGAAGGAGAGGGATGTTCCTGACAAACATAAGCAAAGCCCATCCACTGTCCATTTTAGAAGTATGTCTGTACACATTTGAAATGTAACAGCCTTATTTATTAATAAGTAATGGATATTAAATGCAAAACGTACACACATAAAAACTTTATTTGATAGAAAATTAAATAAAAAGTTATTTACAATCAGTTAGCATAGAATTTAGTATGAGGTCCACATATTTTAGTTTGGGGGAAAAAAAGTTAAAATCTTGTTGCCCCCAGTGTAACTTGGGTAACTTGATAGTGGGGATAGTGTTTCTCACATAGTGCATCCACATTTACTCTGGGTGGTCTGAGATCAACTTTCTGTAATCCTATCAGCTGTTCCCTTTTATGTTACCATTCACCCTGTGTATTTAAACCCCAGTGTTTTCCAGTCTCCTTGGGTAGGTCTGTGTCTGTGGAAGGACTCACTTGCTGTGCTCCTTTCATCTGTCTGTGACTTTTATTCTGTCTTGTCTGTTTAGTTTGTTTATTGCCTTCAGTTTTGTCTTTTCCTTTCTCGTTTGTACATCCGCCCACCTCCATCCTGGGGGCACGGATGTGATGTCTGCAGAGTTCCATTGAGCATTTTAACGTTTGGTTACTATGTGTGGTATGATGATGTTTTTGGGAAATGTGAGATGACTTGAAAGCACTGTGTGATCTCAGGGATTCAGTACTGTAGCCATCACTGTGTCTTCTCCCTCTCTCCCATCTTAACAGCCAAGAGAAGGACATTCACATCAAAACCCAGTTTCAGCACTCAGATCAACAGAATGGCGTGAGCTCCATTTCAGAGGCTTCTAAACTACTGAAGAATGCTTCTAAACTACTGAAGAAAGAGCATCAAACTGGCATTCTCAAGGCCACACAGGGTGCTCAAGAAATCAAGAAAAAATCAGTTATATAAAAGGTATATAAATATAGAATATGTCACGGTCAATGATATATAGAACATCTGAAAATGATTATGTAATAAAAATAGTGCTTTGCAATCAAAATAAATTGTAGTCAGCATCTTGTACTATAATGTGTATAGTACAAGATAAGCTGTGACAGTGTATGACTGGTCTCATGAGCTCATCAGCTTTTGTGTTGAGTGACTTAACCCTAAATGTAGGTTGGAGTTCAAGTCCCAGTTCCTCTGGATTCCCCCTACACTGTACCACAGCGCCCTCCAGCTGCAGGGAAAACCCTCTGGCTGAGTTGTCCACTACACAAGCAAGTTCCCTGCTATGTCTTCTGTCACCTCTAGTGTGTCTGAGTTGATCAAACATCAGTTCTGTTGAAGGCACAGAACAACATGACATTGTTGACCATAACTAACCAAAAGAACTATCTGGTTCTTTCACATCTGCACCTGAACATTCTATTTTTTTTTTCTTTTATATGAATGAATAGCATAACCTGGGGATTTTATCTGTCATAACAGTTACAAACTGGAGGTTTTACCCAATGATGTCGATGACACTGCATAAAACGGGAAACAATCTCTGGACATGTTGACAGGTGTCAGCAAACGTCATCAGAGTCACTTGAAATAGACACGGAGCACATGGAGTGGAAATATGGCTGAAAACCGTCATTTAGAAAAATGCTTCAAACCTTTATGATTGTGATCTGGACAAGATGTCGCACTCTACAGGACAAAGTACCAAATGGCAGCAAGCATGGTTCAGTTAGTGCAAAACAATTGATTTAATATGGATCCCATTTAGATACAGAGATGACCACAGACTTGCCAGTGTTGGACTGCACAACAGTTACAAAAGAGCTCAGTGAAAACTAATTACACATTACATTTACATTGAGACACAGGGCAGCTAATTCATATTTATGTCTCTATATTTCTGCCCTTAGTCCTGACATGTAAAACTAACACTTATCAACATATGCAATAATAAAATGAAGTCTTGTGTGGGTCTGTCAGTGCAGTAACAAACAGCAGCACAGATGGACATGGCCACAGAGTCTCAGCATGTAGGACTGAGATGAACACAGAATGCCTTGTTTTACAGGGGCGTGGCTTCATATAAAAAGTGTTACTAATAAAGTCAGATGCTGCTGACATTGATAGATGTAGAGAAATGGGTGTACTTAACGAAAGCAGGTATACCTTATAAGGACATAAGTACCCTATGAAGACAGCAGTACATGGTAATGACAGGTGTAGCTATTTTAAGGGGGCATTTGTGTTATAAAGACAAGTATAGCTAATTAAATGGCCAGATTATGCAGAAGGTACATGGTTCTACCCAAGATGGTGTGGAGTACTGCTGTTCCTGAGTATAGTTGGTGCAGAGTATAGTTGTTCTTGAGTGTAGTTGGTGCAGAGTGTAGATGTTGACTATAGTTGGTGCAGAGTATAATTGTTCCTGAGTGTAACTGGTGTTGAGTGTTTTTGATTCCGAGTGTATCTGATTGAGTGGTGTTGGTGCTGCAGTTGTGGTCAGTTAGTGCTACACAAATGAAATAAATTTTGCTAGTTCCTGCTAGCATTGAATTGTGTTGCATTATTTTCTGTAATTTGTCCCTTTAACACAAACATCAGCCTTTTTTCCTGTAATATATCACACTGCTCCACCAAAACCAGTGGAGAGAGATTATAGCTTTGTTGTCTCCAAATAGTTCACCTGGAGCCAATCAGATTCTCCCTCACTTAGTTAATGTAATAGTTTAAGATCACTTGGTCTCAAGACATTATCATATGAGTCATAATGCTGCAGGATCTTCTGTGTGAAATCTATTGCTGGTTGATAATTGTGGGTCTTTTAGGTCAGATGTGGAGTGACCACTAGATGGGGCAATGAGATCCTTTATAACTGCACAGCTGCAGTGGACGTGACCAGTCTACACCTGCACCGGACAGCTGTGTCCACTGTTGACATAAATCACATCCACAGGCTGCACAGAAAAAACTGCT
>JAOYMR010000010.1:17280912-17298088 GCA_025802075.1 Tenebrosternarchus preto | reverse complement strand
CACCAGATGTCTCTGATGAACCTCGGAGTTGAGGAGCATGAGGCCTCGGGTGAACGCTAGCAGCAGGGAACCTCGGGGTTCAGGTTAAATCTGGTCTTCTTGTGTTCTCTATGGATAAAAGTGCTAATTGTATTTTTTTTTATTATAAATGCATTTTGATTAAATTGTGGTATTATATGGAGCGGATGTATTTTTGTTCTTTGGTTGAGAAGGTACATTTTTGCTGTGTGTGGGATCTCTACTGTGTACCATACTATGGTAAAATAGTTTTTGGTGGTTGATATACTTGTTTGTTGACTGGATATTTGTATTTAGGTGTGATTTTACAGCTAGTAGTTTTGATTCTAAGGGTTCATCTGTTCATCTGTTGAGCTGGTTGAATAATATTCACAGAATAAAAATATTTCATGTAATAACCACCTTCATAATGAGACACTTTTTTATAGGCCATCAATTGAACCAGCTGATATTAATATGATATGATTTACACTAACGGGCAGGATTGATTTCTAATCACTGATAGATTTCAGCTGGTCTCTTGACTTTCCTTACTTTGTGCACCTCTCTTTCTTCGTGTGTTCGATACTTTTTTTCATGTGTCAATTCTTATCATTGTACACAATTTATGGACATTTATGGTTCTTCGTAACTACAGGTTCTTCATGCTGAGTTCAATAATTACAGGACATATTTCTAATAAAACAATGGACCATAAGGAAAGCAAAATTCCAATCTGATAGTGTCTGAACTAAAGCTAAACAGTGACCAGTAGAGGAGGACGGTATGTATGTCATAAAAGCAGTCTATAAGGATAGAAGATATCCAGTTAGCTTTCACACTGGTGCAAATAGATAACTGAGGAGTTCCACCATCAGATGTTTCTGCTATGACCAGCTTTTTAAAAACAACAGCAGAAAATATCTCATATTTTGCCATATCAAGTTTATGATTTTAGATTTCACCATATCAAGTTTATGATTTTAGATTTCACCATATCAAGTTTAAGGCCTGGGCTCTCTAACAAAAGTTCTTAATGAAGTTCTTTATAAGGAGGCCTGGACTCTCTAACCAAAGTTCTTAATGAGGAGGCCTGGACTCTCTAAGCAAAGTGCTAAGAATCAGAACTGAGATTTAATGGCACAAAGGAAGAAACAAAGATAAGAAAGAAACACTGCAGTTTTAAAGAAGCAAAAAATATTTCAATCAAATATATAAATAAAAGTAATTCAATAAATTATAGCAGTTCAACCAAATTGATTCACACAAATTACAAAAATACAATTTAAAATTAAAAACACACATTTTGTACATTAAGTTTTGTATGTTCAGTGAACTACACATACATTAATCGATTTCAAATCTGCATCACCTCAAAAGGCCAGCATACACAGTCCAAGTACCGTCGGTTCACTGTGTTCCAACCCCACATACACGAGCAAGACAGTGGAGCTGTGTCAAACATCCAGTCAAAGACAGTGGAGCTGTGTCAAACATCCAGTCAAAGACAGTGGAGCTGTGTCAAACATCCAGTCAAAGCAATTTCTGTTCACTGTGTTCCAATCCCACATACATGCGCAAGACAGCAATGATGTGTCGAAAACCACCAAGTAGACAAAACACGTCATAGTAAAAGAATAAAGAAAAGAAGTAAATAAATATCAAACAAGGTAACATTACATTCAAAGCATATCTCAACAGTGATCTTGTTTGCATATTCACAGACCATTCTTGGAATTTTAAACATTCATCATCAAAGGTTATGCACAAATAAATTCTTTCTGCTTCAACTGCTCTACATTTACCAACTGGAAAAGCCACAAAGAATCACAGATTCAGTAAAAACCCTCTACTATTGTCATTCCTTCTGAATGCAAAAGTAAATATGAATCTTGATACTCTGATGCTCTCTCTGTCTCTCTCTCTCTCTCTCTCTCTCTCTCTCTCTCTCTCTCTCTCTCTACCTTCTCTTTCTCTCATCACTGGTCTGGAAGGGGTGCATCGTCCTTAAAGTTACACAGGATGTTCTTAGCACCATTTTGCCATGCTAGAAGGCTCTCCATTGGTGTCTTTCCATCCTGCAAAAATCAAAGATATATATTTTTAAGGAATACAATTAAATATTTAATGTTAATTATGTAAATCAAAATTAATTAGCTAAATTCATTATGTTAATTATTTAATTATGTAAAATCAAAGTTAATCATGTAAATCATCACTACAGTTGTTATGTGCTAATAGTTAATTACAATAATCTGCAGAACTTTGTTTTAGTCATGATACATTTGCAAAAAGCTTAGTACATGACCAATTGGAAATGTCATTAATAAAATAATTATTATTTTATTATATATAAAGTAAAGACTGATATTTATATATGAACTCCTTCCATAAGTCTAATCTCTATTACAAGGCTTTCTCCTAGACAGTAAGTACCCTGAACCAATTATCAAATATTTTCACATGTGATATTCGAAATGGCCAACAGAGGGCAGTATGTGCTTAGGTAATATTACATCAAACTAAAATTCTAAAGAAAGAACATAGCGCATGTCGCTTTGTCTTTCCATTGGTTAAAAGAAGGCTACAGCTATATAGATTATTTTAAATATGTGCTTTTGTAAATCTCAACTTGATACAATAGTCTTTTTACAATGGAAACAAAAGACCCTTTTTGCAATGGAAACAATGGAAAATTACTGTTCAATTCATTTTTCTTTTTATATTAACCATCTAAATTGCTGATAATACTTTGCACCCCAGTGATTAGTATCTTAATAACCTTCTAACCTTTCATTTACTGCAGTGTGCCGTGGCTTTACATTTTGCTTTAACCAGTATTCTCTGGTTCTGGCGGTTTGAACTCACATTGTTTGTAGCCTTCATTGTAGCTCCATACATCAACAAGAGTTTGATCATTTTGAATCTGTTGATCCTCACTGCATCATGCAAGGGCGTGTCCCCTTCCTAAAAATAATACATCACATAAATAAAGGAACATGGCCCATATTTGATACAACAAAAGAACTTCCATTCATATTTGTCTGGGTCAGTTCACAGAAAGCAGATATCCACCCGTCCATTGAACACCTGGTCATATTAAGTGTCATGTGTCGTTATCCCATAGCCAATGGCTTTTGTCGTATGGTTCTGGTTACCGAGTAACGAGGCCACCATCGGTTTCAAAACGATGATGGTCACTGCTCTCCTACCCTGTCTCTGGCGTTGATGTCTGCTCCACAGTGGATGAGACGCTCTGCGCACTCGTAATGGCCAGTCCTCACCGCCACGTGGAGAGGAGTGCTGAACAGCTGTAACCACACAGAGCAGTCCCTGCTTAGACTGCAACACACTGAGCTCTAGAGCATTGGTCCCATTTACTGATTTAGTTCTATTTGTGCTGAAAATTACTTGGTGAATTGTTTTCACAGAAGTCATTTGAAGCACCCGGGCGATTTCAAGCCTGCTTCTGGCGTATCATGATACTCCCTACCTTGTCTCTAGAGCTGACTTTGCCTCCCTCGTTTAGCAGCAGCTCCAGGGCGGGCAGGCTGCCCCCTCGGCAGACCCAGTGCACAGCTGTCGCATCCAGCTGCAAAAACATGCATTCATGGCAAGTTAAGTTAACTATTATTTTCAGTGAATGAATTTCCTGGTGAGTCATAATTTCATAAAGAAACAAGGAATGGAATTAAAGCAGAACAGCTGATGGTCGTGTCTTTTCTCCTTGGAACCACTATGAGTTGCACATGATTATGCACTTGTGAAATTGTGAAAACAAAGCACGAGTACATTAAGGAAAAAAAGACATGGATGCAACTAAACATTTTCCATTGACAAAGTCATTTACTCCACGTCTGAGCTCGTGCTTAGCAACCCTTTCCCAGAGAGCATTTCAGTTGCTATGTGTTGTTCATGCTGATGCTTTCATTGGCACTGAAGCACCCTAACCTTGTCCTTGTTCTCTATGGAGGCTCCAGCCTCCAGGAGTCTCTTCATGATGTCAATGTGACCGTGGAAACAGGCTTTATGCAGAGCAGAGCGTTTGAACTGAGAAGGAGACAGAGAGAGACAAACATAAATGACTCCAGTACCATGTGAAATATAAAGCATATAAAATACAAAGCCTTGGTGCGTATATTTTCCGCAGACAGCAATGTATTCTCTGTAAACAAAACAGTGTGTTTTCTGTAAACAAAAGCACGCTGCATGCTTCAGCTTATATCGGTGGCTCTACCCCATACGAGTTTTTTCCACAAAAATGAAAAGGTCCATGTGTCTAGGCAGATGCCATCCTACTGCATGGAGCACCAGCTGTGCTATTGCGACTCACATGATCACAGGCGTTAGGGTCTCCGCCAGCAGACAGGTACTTCTCCACCACAGCAGGCTTATTTTCCACAGCAGCTTTTAGGAACATTTCCTGATCCACCATCTCTGGCTGCAATCCAGCACCATACCCACAGTATGAGAGTTACTCCTTCAGATTCAGGGATGTTAGTTCTGTAGTTATATGACATCTCTCTCTCTCTCTCTCTCTCTCTATCTCACTCTCACTCTCACTCTCTCACCAGGATCTCAGGTTCAGTCTCTTTCTTCTGTGATTTGATCTTCCTCTCTTTCCTCCTCTTCCTCAGCTGGAGAATGTTGAAGAGATCATCTACAGTCTCCAACTTCAGGTGCCCTAACTGATCAATCTGAGAGGTGAGGTGAGAAGGAAACAGAGAGGAGAGTGAGAAGACAGCCATGTTTATCACTGTTGTCTGTTCTTAGAGCTGTGCATTACCGATGGCTTCATTAATAACCAAATTACGTGTCCTTTGTGAATTTACGTGTACATGGCAGTTAAACAGTAATCAGTAGCTCAGTAGGACTGTAATCAGCTACTCCTAGAAGCTCGTGTGTCCTCTTACATTGAGGGTGAGTTGGGATTCGCTCTGGTCGAGGTTGTCATTCCCACACTGTGCACTCCGGTCTTCCTGCATCTGGATCCCATCCTGTTTCTCACAGTTAACAGCCACCTCATACTCCCCCGCTGCATACACCTCTACACAGGCACCGCCCACCTCCTTCCTCTCGCATCTTCTCCCCGTAACCTGTGATTGGACATCACACTTGTCAGTCATTTTGTTACTACACGCCATCTATCTCTTGTTTAGAGCAACTACAAAGAAACTATTTTAACTTTCAGATAAATGTATTTGGCTTTACCATAGCTCCAAGCACTAAGGATTTATAGGCTGGACTAAGTGGGGCATGTAGTGCTTTAGAATATTTGAGTTATTCTCATGGATTCATTTGTACCGTTTAAAATAGGAGGATATTCCCTAGAGCCATGGAGCTATTTGAGACATGTCGGATCAGACTTAATCACCAAGAGATTTTTAGTAATAGCATATGTTGTTCTCTCTTTCTCTCTCTCTCTCTCTCTCTCTCTCTTTCTCTCTTTGTTCTCCTTCTCATATGGATGTGTATATGTGTATGTACATGGTAAAACAAAGTGTTTGTGTGTGTGTGCATTTGTGTGTATTTGTGTGTGTGTGTGAGTGACTGTCGGTCTGTCTTCATGTTCTAAAGTACCATTGCAACAAGGCAAACACTTCGGTATGCACAAAAAACAGGGTGAAATTTGTACAGCTGAACAAAACAATTCATTGCATATCTGCAATCCAAATGTGTGATAGAACACTTACCAAGTCTTCCACACGCAGCAGTCCCATTTCAGTGATTTGTTGTTAATTGGCTGGTCTCTCTTTTTCTGAACTACTTTCCCTCACTCTACAACTTATTCTCTCTCTTTCTATGTTTCTCACCCGGTCTGTGGTGATGGAGGTAATAGTCCAATGGCCCACGTGGAGGAGTCTCAAAGCGCTTGGTTCTACTCTGGAAGACTCTGTCATCTGTTGTATATATATATAGTCACACACTGGGAGGGACCATTACAATGTGAGACAGTGAGATCATCTCTCTCTCCTTTGACCTCCACTCAGACAACTCGCCATTAGTCATTACCGCATTCGATGTCACCATTTCGGTATCTCCAAAAACCAAATTCCAGTGGCTCGAGATACCTTGAAACCATATCTCTCGCCATCCACTCCCGTACCCTAAACAGGCTCAGAGTGATCAAACGCGCATGAAATTCGCGGTTCCCGTTATGGTCGGACCGAGTCTCATGTTTGCCAATAGACGCTGACTGCATCTCGCGCTGTGACACATCACGGGTAGGGATGTCAACAGGTGTGTTGGCAATAGGCCTGCGTGATCGCGTCACATGGTGTATAAGTGTGTGTGTGTGTGTGTGTGTGTGCGTGTGTGTGTGTGGGGGGGGGGCTTTAAAATCATTTTTTTGTTTTATTTCTCCCTTCTTATGGTTTTTCTTCATTAACGAAAGGAAATGGCCGTTAGGTTGTCAGTGCGGCTATGGCATAACGTATATAGTATGTTTTTACAGTATTGATGTCGCCATTCCCAACTTTCTGCATGCTTGTGGCGAAGTCATCGAGCACCGCGGATGGTCACTATATTTAATATGGGCATTTATAAATCATACTCCTGCCGCGAGGAGACTGAAAGCTCACCAGCAGACGTTTTCAGAAAGTACACGCCAATCTGTCTCCTCGTGCAGCTGACCGCGATGCGATGACGCCTAGCCTACGGCCAACACTTTGTCTGAGAATTACAAACGACGCCTCATGTTTAAGACACTACACTCATATATTAGCCGTTTAATGTCATACAAAAAAAAAACGATAAAAAGAATCGGAAAGTTGAAGGATTATTGGAAACTTGACGGATGTTTTTATTAATATTTGAAAGTAACCTAAAATGTAGTTATTGAAAAGTAGAGGGAAATACTCGTTTCTGAGTGATTTTCTATTTGGACTGCAAAGCCGGCAAAGAAATCTTTTGTGTAGAGGACATCGGAGTTCTCTCGAGGGCTCTATAGCTGTCCGCGAGAAGAAAGCGCAACGATGACCCGTTGTCGTTCGCAAAGTCAGACAGGATATTACTGAGAGAACAGGAATTATAAATAGTCCGGGGAGACAGCAGTGTTCGAGAAATATTCCTGGTTATATCTATTAATAGAGGTGAGAAGCTCGTCACCGTGTTAAACTGTTATATGAAGCCAAGACACATTACCTTGAGTAGTGACTGATGTGGAGTGAACGGCGCTCAAATAGAGAAGATGATACGCTTCTGTTTACATTGTAGCTTTAACTTGTGCTGACAGGCCACGAGACAAAAACGGCACTTTAAACGACGACAACAACAAAAGGTTTGTCCTTTGCCGTCTGTTTAGATTAGCAACATTTTGTCTCAAGACTTTGGCGCTGTCCGTGGTGCTGAGGTTCATGATTGACAGCTGTCAGTTAACACTGGGGGCCTTTCACGGTGCTGAGTTATGTCTTGACCACTGAGCCAGATTATCAAAGTCGAAATGGTTTCAGTTTCGCCCATCACCTAAGAAAATTTGTATTATATTTCAAATACGCTCACTAATTATGGTGAGTGTTACAAGAAGCTGTTCGTTTTAGCAGGTGTACATGCGAAAGTCAGTAGACCGTTATGAGTTATTGCAGGCTTTCACTGATGCATTTACAGGCCGATAAAGCACTTCTGTAAGTAACTGTAGATAAAAGCATCTGCTAAATGTAAACGTAGACGCGTCTCAGCGTTTGTGCGTCTGTGCGTTTGCGCTTCTGTACGTTTGTGCGTCGATGTGTGCACAAACACGAGTTGCGAGCAACATTGCTGACTAAAGATAACGGATTTTAAGGTGCAATTAAGAATTCTTTATGTAGGGGATATATTGAAGATATGTCACTGAGACACCACAGAGATCATCTAATTCAGTAACCTCCACCAGATATTTCCTTGGCTGGACTCTGTGTGTGTGTGTGTGTGTGTGTGTGTGTGTGTGTGTGTTTGGGCAGTTGCTGAAGTTATTAATCAGAATTACGATAATAGTCGGTTCCAAGCTTGGCATGAAACTAGAATAACAATAAATTAAGTCGACTTGCCACTTGCCCTTATATGACTTCAAACTTGCCACAAATTGTTCAAAATTTTGTTTTTTAAAAATCACAAGGAAAATGCATTATGGGATTTTTAAATTTCTTTGTAAATCCACCCCATCTAATGTTATAGGAGCCTGAGTGTGAATATTAGAACACAGGGCAGGATAATGAAGGACAATATGCAATTACATTTGGCTTCACCATCAGCTTTCCTTTGATTGGAGGAGCCCCCCAACTCAAAAGCAAAGGACATCATGACACAACAGTAGCATGTCTGACTCCAGATCAGAAAGCTGCATGATCAGAAAACACTGAGATCATATGCTACGTTGAAAACGACTGAGAAGAACTTTAAGCTGAAGTCTTTGATATCGATTTTGGTGTCACTTCATGTTCCTGTAGCTGCAGGGCAAGGTGCTTGTAACACCAAGGTCAGGGGTTCAGCTCCCAGGGTGCACACATACTGTTGTACTGATAAATATGTCTGCAGTATCCTGGAAATGTAATTAACGTGAGTCAGACTTGATCTCAGACATCTCTGTCCCAGAATACTGCTCTGCTCCCCACACAAACACTATCATTAAATATGGTCTGACATCTTTTATTAAAGAAAAACCTTCTATGAAATACAAGATACAACTGAAATACAACTTCTATTCCTGTTCAGTACAATATAAGGCTGGGGAAAGAGGGAGATTCAGACTCTGTTATCACATGAAATTATGTTCTGTTTCAAACACAAACTGAACAGATAAACACCAATATTTACATGTTCTAAACTGACAACGTAGATACTGGGCACAGATTCGGCACAGCTTTCTCTAAAGGTGCTGAATTAACCTGCCCCTGATAATCCTGAGCTATGCAGCTAGGCCTCCTACCTTCCAGGACAAGAGTAAACACACAGGGAAGCTCGGACAGAAGACACATCCATGTGTGTCACACCCAAATCCCACACATGAAGAGAGGATTTGGGAATTCTGTGAGGATTTGGAACTCTCTGGGGGGTTGGCAGTGCCGATCTGCTGTCAGTGTGGGATATCTACTTCCCTGCAGCTGTTTCTTCGGCATTTTGCTGCTGTTCCTGTGTGTGGCTTTGTGACCTAAAGGGTTTGTGTGTGACTGGTCTGCAGTTTTCACACTCCAAATAGGGGTGCAAATGCTGTGGGAGTATATCACTTGTTCTACCCAACACAAAGGCTGTTTGATACTGCTGCTTGTTTTCATGCACTGGAATATAATTACACGTCAGTGTTCAAGCCACTCTGTCATGAGAGCACCTGTGAAGGGCAACCTGTGACTGACGGATGACTGGCCAGCTGATAGTTCTCTGGCTGACAGCATGGAAACCGAGTCTTTTCGTTTGCAACATCTTAAAGTGGATATTTCCATTGCACCCACACTGGTGGAAATCTAGTCTAGTCCAGCTTCAAATTGAACATTTTCTCAGACTTTGACCTGCATTTCACACACTGCCTGTGGCCTCAGTGTGACAAATAAATTAACTTTACAAAACCTACTAATCCATTGCCTTACACAGGACACCAAAGGGCATTGTTAATGAAATGACATCTACATGCAGACATCCCCGTAACACCCAGCCTTTCCAGCCGTCTGTCTGTCTCTGGACGTTTAGAGGGTTTTCTGACGCAGTAACAGCACGACTGAATTACGGCTGCTGTGTAAAGAGATTTTAATGAAGCTGACACTTCCTGTGACGCTTCCTGTGACACTTCCTGTGACGCTTCCTGTGACACTTCCTGTTCTGAAGGCTCTTCAGCAGAGGTGGAGGAGAGTTAAATACTAACCGGCTAAGAGGAGGCTCTAGCCTCTCACTCCTCGTCCGTCATTTGCATAAGAGTTGCACAGCGGGAATTAAATCACAGGAAATTAATAGTAAGGTTCTTGGCCTGGAACAAAGCGAGATCCATCAGACTGGAGCGGAGTGATGATCTGGGTTTGAATCAAACCTTAGAGGCTGTGTCTGCCTTGGCAGCTGTTCAGTGGGGGCTGTGTGGAGGCAGAGAAAGGCTGAGTAAAGTTTGCTTCTCCACTTACAGCTCTCAGACACCAAGGAAATACACACACACACACACACACACACACACACACACATGCTGGCATGAACATTTGGGCATGAGACACTGCTGTTTTTAATGGGTTTTACTGCAGGAACAGCTGAAAAGGTATAAATGCTTTTAAGTGCAAACACACACACACCCACACACACACACACACACACACACCGAATCAACTGCACACATTTGGAAAGATTGTTTGAAACATTTTCCAACAACGTTTTCCCCAACAATCTTGTTAGTTTTGCTTTATTCTACTGATCTACACCTCTTCCCTCTGTGTATAAAATCCACCAACAGTAGTTTTATTTCTGGGGTGAATGCTTAGCATGTGATGTTGTGGCTCCTTATCTTCAGATACAAAACCAAAACAATACAATAAAAAAAGTTTCATCCAACCTTCTGCATACAGAGAGAGAGAGAGAGAGAGAGAGAGAGAGAGAGAGAGAGAGAGAGAGAATCTGAAAATGACAGATCCGATAAATTATTTTCTTCAGGCCCATGGTGACAAATTTCTCTTTCAGCACCTTTTGGCTTCTCCATCCTTTATTTGAAAACAATGAAAGATGATTAAAACATTTTAATTTAGCTAAAGGTTAATCTGCTCGGCTGGCATTTAGTGAAAATCCGTAGCTATAACCATGAATCAGGCATGAACCCTGCTTGTTATAATATCATGTTAATAATAGCTTTACTTTAAACAAATCAAGGAATCCTGATTGTTGATTTAGACCTTTTCATACACAACATAATACCAGTATGTAAGATTAATTTTCTTATGCAAAAACATAAGAATGCAGGACTTTCTTTATGTAGCTTTCAGACACAAATTAGAACAAATCGATAGACTCTGTTTATCTTCCAGAAACCAATGCACTGTACTGAAGCAAAACAACTGTGCAGTACATAGTTTCTGCCTGTTAAACAGTGGCTAGTTAAAGTCTGACCCAAAATATCAATATATTATTTTAAAGGTGTCAGTAATTTTGTAATCCATTTACACACAACTTTGTTCTTGATGTGTTAAGCCTGTATTTTAGCACAGTCACTCCCCTGGCAAATATGTTTGACCTCAAACTCTGGGTGATGACCCAATCTTTTGATGCAATCAATCTAAAAATGTTTATCAATACTGTGCTTAGTTTAAAATGCATATTGGCCTCAGTTTGGTTTTCATTATTTCATCTGAGCTCATTACTATTTTCATTGTCATTGTGAATTCATTGCACATTTCAAAACTAATCAGAGGCCTACAGGTGTATTAGGGTGAATTAAGTCCTGGGACAGCACCCTCTTCCTGACCATAACAGCTGTGGATCTGAGGTATGGAAATATGCATTGATAAGGTTTCTCATTTTGTTCTTTCTGTGGCCCCTTGATTTTGCTGTGGTCAACTTGTTCTATAAATACCCCAGGCTGGCAGCAGGTGACATCAGTAGGCTGAGTTGAAGGACAGCCAAAATCATGAGATGTAATGCACCTTTATCTCCCATTTAGATGTTGTGTGTGTGTCTGTATTGTCCGTTTTGATTTCTTTGTAGGGACCTGATGTCCTTATGATAGTGGGAAACTAGAAAACTTCAATGTTAGTGGGAGGAGCATTTTTGCAACATACTTTCCTTTTTTTACATTACAGAAACTTTTAAATAAATTAAAAAAAAACTAAAATACCAAAGGATTTCCTTTCTTGTATGTTTTGTGTCCTTTTGTGGTGATGCCTCTGTACACCAAGAGCAGACAAAAGGTTTCACAGGTTTCAATGTACTACATAGTTCAGCATAAAACCTTATTACGATAGATGTATATATATGTATGTATTTATGAGATGCACCTAATGTTATATTCAACATGCTAGAGGCTGGATGACATGCACAGTTGCTGATAATTACATGTGTGTGGCTATTAGTCACATTACTACAGCTCAGTAATTAGATATACACTACAACGCCACATTTCAGAAATCTACAAGTTGTCTTTTCTTATTACACTGACTACACCGTATGCTACGCATCCCCGGAGGTGGGAAAGTGGGGGTGTAGGTCAGAGGGCAGGTCTACCGTGGTGATGTTCCGTTACCATGGCAACGTGCCCTAGTGGGAAGCATGTACATTATTCACTAGTCAGCCCATTTGGCTGGACTCTGCATGAGGTGAACCACAAGTCAGTACAACAGAGAAATCAACAGCCTTTTTCTCATGCTTAGTACACTGGGGCCAACTTTAACCCTGTGGTGTTAAAGCCACATATATTATGTTTTGTAATGCAGGGTTATACCAAAGCTTATCTTTTATACTAAAGTGTAAAAACCATATCTGAACTTTTAATACTACAGTGTTAAAAATATATCTTACCTTAAAAAATGTAGTCTTACAACCCTATTTTACCTTCCACGCTTACATTTTATATTAAAATATTAAAACATTCTATCACCTTTTATACTGCAGTGTTGATGCCAACTTTCCTTAAAAACTGTCATGTTAAAAATATTAAAACCATGTCTTACTTTTAATACTGTAGTGTAAAAACATGTTTTACTGCTGTTGGGCCCTTGAGAAGACCCTTAACCTTCTCGGCTCCAGGGGTCCCATACAATGGTTGACCCTGTGATCTGACCCCTGTTTACAGAGAAGCAGATGTGAAGAAAACATTTTGTTGTACTGTATACACATGTATGCATAATGACAAATAAATGCATTTCATCTGGCCTAGATCTTAATCTAATATAATCTAATCTTACTTTTAATACTGTAGTGTTAAATTCATGTTTTAGTGCTAAAACCATTTCTTACTTTTAATACTTGAGTTTTAATGTTACTGCTAAAACCATACCTTAAAGCTAATGCTGCAGTGTAAAAAAAATATTATTTTAAACATTGCTAAAACCAGCTGGTTTTCTTACTGATTAAAAAAGTCTCACATTACTGCAGTTTTACTCCTGCATATTAAATTTGTATCTCACTGTAAATGTTGTTGTGTTCAAACCGTATCTCACTGTTCAAATCGTATCTCACTGATGCAAGTGATTTATTTTGAGAACTCTTCAACTAAATCATCTGTACATCCTGACAGACATCACTAAAGTAGTTGTGTCACTGCCCTGTGCTCTGTAATTACAATCAAAAGTTTTCCCATCAAGTAAACTTTCTGATGTACTCAACAACCAGAAAAGCAGTAAATCAGTTATTTTGTACATGCAGGCAGCACGTAAATGTACAGGTGACATGTTAAACGTGCATGTGTTAAATGTTCATGCGTTTAGAGGGTAGGGCTTTTGAGAAAGGTTTGGGTGGAGGAGGCGGGATTTAATGGAACTCCTTTGGTGTTGACGTTTTTTTACGATTGCTTACGATTGAAAATTAAAAATAACACAGTTAGTGAAACTAACCCTAACCCTTACACTCAAGAAGCAAAACCTCAGCCCAGATCTGCACAACTATAAGTACATTCTCAGCTTCACACTCTTAGCAATGTTTTACAACCTACTAAACACTAAAAACTACACACCATGTTTTACAAACTACTAAACACTTCACACTTTGTTTTACAAACTACTAAACACTAAACAAAACACACCATATTTTACAAACTACTAAACACTAAACACTACACACTGTGTTTTACAAAAGACTACATACAGTGTTAAACAAACTACTAAACATTTAACACTACACACCATGTTTTACAAACTACTAAACACAGGGTTGTATGAACTACTAAACACTTAACAGAACAAACAGTGCTGTACAAATGACTAAACACTAAATACTACACACCGTGTTTTACAAACTACTAAACACATTTCTCTACATTTGGCACAGAAATCTAAGACAATGTCCTTTCTTTGTTATGAAACACTACATTAAAAAATACCACACCTGCGAACCAACTGACTAAACATGGTCATCAAGTGCTTTGGTGGTTAATAGTAAACTGACCAATCAGGCAGAATCACTATAAAACGGCAACAGGTGAGTTCATCTTATTTCAGTGCTGTAAAAAATGGAAGATACCATTGCCTGAAGAGAAAGAGGGAGAGGAAGAGTGAGGATGATGATGAATAAGGAGAGGAAGAGCTACAGGTAGACCTGTAGGATGACATGGACAAAGAAGAAAAAAAATAATTTATCAGATGAGACACGAGCACCACTGGTCCAACACCTCCGACCATACTCTCCCTTCCTTAACACTGAGGAGTTCTTTTCGGCAGTGGAAGGTTTATGATCTCAAACACTATGTTAGGATGTTCCTCATGAAGGAAACCATGGCCAAACTGTGCAAGGGCAACTTGCACAGGGTCTGTGCAAGAATGCATTCACCATTCAAGAAGATTCTTCCCTCCCTGTCCTGTGAGAGAAGACATTGCTTGTGATGTGGATGAGGTGCTAGGGTTAGATCCAGCTATGTGAAAACATGAATACTGTAGGTTCTTTTAAAAAAAAGAATGCTTCCTATGTTGTGTCTTCAAATGCAAACATGCTGTGTTTATGTACTGTGTTCTATTTAGAATATGTTAGATTCTGAAATTCATTGCAAAATGCAAATTTTGGAAATGCATAAATAAATAATAAATAATGCATAAATATACAATGCAATAAAACTTTATCAGTGTGCAGTACTGGTCTTTTGTGTTGTGCCTGGTTATTTATGTAACAGTATCTCTCGGTAAAATCAAAACCAGAGTGTATCATTAGAGAAAGAACATTAAAGGTGTTTTAGACTGAGCACAGCAGTATGTAATCAGAGCATCAACCCTGTGTAACAATTTTTTTATTATTCTTGTATAGCTTTGAATGAAGTATTTCATTTTGCAGAATATCTGAGGTGTTCTGCTACTTTTGGGTGTGGCTGTGTGAATTGTGCGTAGAGTTTAGACAATATGAGCTGTTTTCAAAATCGTACTTATGCAATCGTAAAAAACCTGTCGAATTGATTACAGCAGCTTTAATTGTATGCTATACAGTTTTAGTTAACTGCATGCTATATGAGTTCTTTGGGCATGTTTATTAAAGAAAACGACTCGTTTAAGTGTGCTTACAGGTGCAGTAGTAGTGTCCATCCAAATAATAACAGCGTACAATGGTGGATAAGGGCAGAAAAGGCACTCCTGTCACTTTTGTGAACGGGAGGAGCTGCATTCTTGAGTTTAACTTGCTGATCAGTACTTTCGTTCAATAACCTTTAAGTGGCCGAGCAGGATATGGAAAACCGATAAAGATGAAATGTGTCCTAAAGCTGAAAAGCATATTTAGAAAGTACACGGCGTGTCAGCAGTTATAGACGCGGTCGTTTTCCAGTAGTCTTAAAGTCCTGCGTACAGGAAGATTATATGTAAAGAGTTTTCGCTGGAGGCCTACCTTTTCTCAGTGAAATACAAAATACATAGTAAAAGTTGTTTATAATTTTCCTTTCAGTTGAACATTTTATTTGTTTAATTTTGTTGTAAACAGCAATGGAACCATTCACTAACAATACTGCTCTAAGTTAAACCTAAGGGTAAAAGTGAAAGCAAAAAAAAATTAATTAATAATAAAAAAAAATGCTGGTATCCTGTGATTCGCGGCAACGCGCACACAGGCGCCGAGTGCCCCGCCCCCCTTCCTGCTAGCAGCGCTTCAGCCTGCGCGAGCGAGCTAGTTCCGTGTTCTTCGCCAGTTTACCAGGAACGCGCAGCCCTGGTTGCTAAATTTTCCGTAAAGCGGCGCGTGATGTGAGTCTTCGGAGTTTTAAGGTCTTCGGCTAGCGCCTTCAACGGCACGACGGGAGACGAAGCAACGGAATTTATATCGGTGAGTGACGTAAAATCAGGCAGCATATGGAACGTGGCAATCTGCGTTGCGTTAGCTAACTACCGTTTACCGACTGAGTGTGTAGGCAAAGTTTGGGGAGGGGAGGGATTGTCATGTGTCGCAGTCGTACCACAGAGTCGGCGCGTCCGTTAATTAGATAGTATGGCGTTGTTGGGTAGGTTTAACTATCACCTCTTTGAATACCTTAAGAAGCCAGACGGATTGCTAACCAGTACAACTTGCCATGTGTTGTGATTTTTCATGTGAATTACGTCACGCGGACCATGACGCCAGTACTCTCAGTTCTAGGCGATGAGATAACGGTAACGGTAACGTCGGAGCCCTTGTCCGTGTGCTCCGCGTGTCACACACACACACACACTGCTATTTTTTCGTGTTCAGGCTTTAAAGCGGCACATAACGCTGTTCTGATGCATTGCTTTACTCCCGCCGTGGAGTATGTTTAACCGGTTTTAGTTAGTTGCCCTGTATCGCGTGGGCATATTGCCGTTATTATGTATCTGCGTATTACATAAAGTAGCACAGCTATGTCTGCTGTCCCGTTACGTCATATGGAGTGAGTGAGAAGCGAGGACATTTAGCTCTCCACTACATCAAAGACAAATGGTTTCTCTATCGTTAATATTTAAGTATTTTTTTTACCAAGAAGACAGTCTTAATAATACTATAGCCACTGCATTGCAGGTGTTCTATTTGTGTTTTGATTTGACAGGGAATTATTACTATTATTTTACACATACGTGCACAGTTATTACCCCTGTTAACTTTTTAGAAACCATATGTATGTGTGCTGGAGAGAGATAGAAACACACTGATGTTTTGCTCATAGTATCTAGAAGGTGTTCTCCAATTTCACATTACTGTCACTCCAGTAAAAACTTCATGAAAGAACTCTTGAATGGACCACACCCACTGATTTCCCCGTTTGTCTTGACAGGGACTTTCCAAAAAGTTCAAGTTTACAAACCGGTAAGAAAGAAAGAAAGAAAGAAAGAAAGATAGACAGAACTAAAAACCTTAGGCAGATCTGTCATATGCTGCTGCCTCTATGTGAAGTCTGACCTCACAGAAGTCAGTTGTGCTTAGTGCGCTCCATTCTTTTAGTTTCTAGAATACAGTACAACTTTAACATGGTTTCGTATGAGGCACTAGTTCTGGAGCTACACCCTAATTCTGAGTTGTACCTAACTGTGTACCTAGAATACAGTACAACTTTAACATGGTTTCGTATGAGGCACTAGTTCTGGAGCTACACCCTAATTCTGAGTTGTAC
>JAOYMR010000010.1:17245376-17259883 GCA_025802075.1 Tenebrosternarchus preto | reverse complement strand
ATATATTATCATACAGCACAGCCCCATCTAATGGTGTTTATAATCATATATTATCATACAGCACAGCCCCATCTAATTCCCACATGCGTAACACAGGCATCTGTTACACAACACTGTTACTGAACCAATATTAGTGTATGTGCAAGCACATTTGTGATTGTAAATGTGTGTGCGTGCTTTCATGCTTGTATACACGTGGTTGTGTAAGATGGAGAGATATAGAGTACACACATCTTTAGAAGTTGTGAGTATGTATTTTAGATGGGATATCTAGTGTGCTCTATATAAACCATTATTTTGCACAGTGACACTCAGATATTCTCATGTTTTTTCTTTTTTACTTTATTACTTTCAGGAGCTCTTGTTCCTGAGTGAATCATGGATTGCTGAAGCCAAAGATAACATTACAAAGACATTACAGTGCTCACAGCAAAAATGTATACCAGGTACTTTTAAGTATTTTTTCAAATATAACATCATGCTGGAGAATGTAGATCTCCTAATATAAATGTAAGATTTCATAACCAGTATAAAGCCTAAACATTTGTTAGACAAACAAACAAAAAAAACCTCAGTATGCATATATACACATACACATTCATCCTGAGAGCTGGGTGGTCGTGAACTGAAATGTAGTGCTTTGAGTCATGTACACAAAGTTAATGCACTCTTCTGTGAAATGTGAAATTCCTCATATGATTAGGTAGGATGTTCAGACATCAGTGTGTGTGTGTGTGTGTGTGTGTGTATGTGTGTGTGTGTGTGTGTGTGTGTGTGTGTGTTTGTGAGAACCATTCAAGCATGTAATTCTTTTGTTCACTATTCAGTGGACAGTAATGAAAGATGTTTTTGCCTCAGGTAGCATCTTTTCACTATAACGCCTCTCAAGACACCAGAAAAAGAAACCCTTCAAATTATTACCGTATTCTCACTTGAGAATAAAAGTATTTATTTAATTATAATATTATTCTCACCTTTAACCACTTAAACCCCTTAAATATTATTTATCTATTTATTAATCTCAAGGTATATTGTTCAGTAATGATGGTGAATAACTCGGTAATAATGATGAATGACTTTGTAACTAAATTAGATCCAGTATGAAAGGTATGCAGTTACAGGATTGAGGACTGAGTGTCTGGAATGACTTGCGGTTCTGTGAAGTGTGAGGGATTAAGCATGTAAGCTCTGTTTAATCACGTTTAGCACTCACTCACTGCCACCTTGATTTCTACCATGTCATCCTGATGGGAGGATCATCTTGAAAAAAGTCTTTAGTGGAATTTTTTTTTGTCTTACCTTCTAGAGCATCAGTAAGTGGACTGGTTTATTTTCTCAATTGCTGCTGCAGAAGTTGTGGCTTCAGGACACTAGGGTTTTACATTGTGGACTTGGAAATAGTTTTGTGGGTGGACCTCTGGTAAAACCCACGGTTACACAGTGGAAATGATATGCTGCATGCAGAAATGGACTTGGTTATCTAACCCTATATTGGCTGATAGTGAGTTGCTAAAAAGGGGCCAGTTATTATGACAGAATATGTGGTGCTGTTCTAGAAAGCCATTCAATAATGACCCAGGATTCTCATATACAATCAAGCTTTATAATGGAGTTGTTCTAATCTGTTCCAGAACCCTCAGACATTTAGATAGTGTGATGTTCACATTTGTTTTATTTAGCAAAACCAAGAGTCTGTTTGTTTGGTTCTTGGTTTCTTGGTAAACATCTAGGATTTCTTGGAGATTTAAAAAAATTTTTTTCTAGATGACTTTATGCGTAACTGATTGCTATAGTGAACAGGTACAGTTTTTGGATTGAGGAGAGTAGAGAGAAGATAGAGGTGCCTTTCACACCTGGATAGCCATGAAGGCATCTTCTCCGATTCTGGATCGCTGCCTGTACCTCTCATCAATATGCTTTAGTGCTGGACTCGCCCAAGATATGGAAATTATCAGCTATTAGTTCTACATCAGCTCCATTATAGACCCTGGTGGTGGCTTTGATATGTAATTTTTGATATATAAATGCATTAAGCGAGCCCCTCTGTATACGCTTCGCCTCTCCTGCTGTTTGGCCTGGCAGATTAACCATCTCTTGATGCTCAGTCTCTTGGTCTGCGGTCTCTCATGCATGTACGTAAAAAGAAAACGTCTCTACAGAATACTCCACACAGCAATACTGCAGAATACTCCACACAGCAATACTTGTTAATAGTGATATTTATTCATTAATCATCTGATTAACTATTGCAAATGAACCTGAGGATTTCTGGGGTGCTCTTGTTCCAGGCCTCGAATTCTATAGCACTGAATGGTGCTACTATCCTTATTTTGGCTGTTGGATGAATTCTGTGTGTAATTTGTTTGTGTGTGTCCCGTCTGTCCATCCACACACGACTGAGAGTAAGACTTTAGCCTCAGTGTTTTGAATCGTAAAAACAGTGACCTAAATAGACTTTGGAACACTGAGTGGAACATTACCCTGTATGTGTGTGTGTGTATAAAGGTGGTGTAATTCTTGGTCAGAGTATCCCTGCTACAGGTGCCTGGTGTGCTGAATAAATAAATATTCCAATTGATAGTTGGATCCAGTATTTGGACCCAATGGGATGGTCAACCCATTACTGGCACATAGAGCAGCTATTAATTGCCAAGATTTCATAACTTTTGGAGTAATTTTTTGTGTTACTTTTGGTCATCCTGTGCTTCATAAAACCGATCTAACCCTGGCAGGTTGTTGGAAATGTTGAATATGTCATCTGCTTCTGGAAGCACTATGAAATAAGAGAATTCTGGACATGATCTAAACAAGCTCTATTTAGTTAAAAAAAAAACATAACTACAGTTACACTACATAGCTACGTAGGAGACTGTATTGCTGAATTAAAAGCACAGAACTCTCTTCTACCTGCCCCACATCCCTTTCTTCAGCTAGCATGTTACCCTCCTTCAATCTTCCTGATTTCAAAACTGTTGATTCTTATTTCCTTGCTAATATCATTACTACATCTAAAACTACCACCTGCTCTGGAGCTACCTGCCTAATCTAAACTTCTCTTCCTGCCCTGGAACCTCATCTCACAGCTATCGTCAATAAATCACTGCACCTTGGCCAAGTTCCCTCTACCCACAAGATCGCTTCAGTTACCTCCATACCTCCAAAAAGAAAAAAACTAGCCTTGACTTATCTGAACAATTACTGTCCTATCTATAATCTTTCATTTCTGGACAAAATCCTTGAATGAGTCATTGCTAATCAACTCTAAGCACAACACCAACACCACCACCAAAAAACAATGTTTTTTTTTACCATTCTAATCCATAGCACATAAGCATAGGAACTGGGGTGCAGAAAAATGGCAACAGGTTCTCTGTACTGATGAGTCAAAATTTGAAATATTTGGCTGTAGCAGAAGGCAGTTTGTTCACCAAAGGGCTGGAGAGTGAAACTATAATGAATGTCTACAGGCAACAGTGAAACATGGTGGAGGTTCCTTGCAAGTTTGGGGCTGCATTTCTGTAAATGGAGTTTTAGATTTGGTCAGGATTAATGGTGTCCTCAATGCTGAGAAATACAGGCAGATACTTATCCATCATGCACTACCATCAGGGAAACATATGATTTGGCCCCAAATTTATTCTGCAGCAGGACAACGACCCCAAACATACAGCCAAGCAATGAAGAGAGAGAAGCATCTGAGGAAGCCTACATCCACAGAATATCTGTGGTTAGTTCTTCAAGATGTTTGAAACAACCTGCCAGCCAAGTTCCTTCAAAACCTGTGTGCAAGTGTACCTAGAAGAATTGATGCTGTCTTGAAGGCAGAGGGTGTTAACACTTCCATTTTTTAAAAGCTTTCTTAGTTTACAGGACTGGCTACCATAGTAATAAGATTTGTATGGCAAAACCTGCTGGAAGCCACCGATCAATTTCATTGTTGTTCAGTTTCATTTGATACATTTGGTTCTATGTAGCCTCTTATTCCGCTGATGTAACACCACATGTTAAAGAAGTAGCGTAAGCCTGTGAACATGTTGTAGGATTACCAAAAGAAGATGGAAAAAAACAGATTCCAGTCAGAAAGATGCCATATCAAAAAGGTGCTTTATTTTCCCATTAGTCCAGACACCATAGAAAAGAAAAAGAAAATCCACCAAAATAAATCTACAAAAAGTGTAGAGAAAAATAACTAAAATAAACGCAATTAACTTATGGCAAACCATGGCCAAGTATAATGGCCACCAGGAAGCCTAGCCCTGCTTAAACAGACACTTCTCTTCCCCGCTCAGACTAACCCATTTACACGCGACCTAATAACATCCTGTAAACCATAACAAATACAGTCATTTGATACATTACCAATATTCCAACACAATTAATAAAAGCATAATTTCATAATGGGTTACTTAAGCACTCAGGAATTCTCCTTGCCCCACCCCCTTTCAACATGAAAAATGGTACAAGCCTATTGGTACTACAGACTCCAGACTACAACTACCAACAAGCCCCAGTGTTCTGGTCTTTTGACTTTCATAATGGCCAACACCCTTCAAATAGATAAAAATATTCATACAAACCCATTTAAAAGAATAAGTGACCAAACATCAATTTCTGTTGAAACGATCTACATATTCAGTTGGCCACGCTGAACCATGCAAACTCATGACGATAGTTTTTATTTCACAGCATCCTCTGGAGCACATGTCCACCACGCCAGCACATCAACCAAGGCCACAGATAAAGAGTCTCCAACCATACGCACTGTGTCCTTTCTTTAAAACAGATATGGCACCATCTTCCACACAGAACTGGCGGGAGTCCCCTTATAGAACACATGGCTCCCCCTAACTATCTGTTACACTGCACCTCTCCTGTTCCATTCAGATGTGCAGTCTGAGCACATGGGTGGTGCAAACAAGGGTGTGACATCTTTAATAGCTGCTGGCAGATTGAAATGTTCCCCAGAAATATGTTCCCTATTTCAGTGTGTGTGTGTGTGTGTCTAAGGGATTATGCTATGGTTGATGTTTTTGTAATAACCTAATATCTGTATGTATTTTATTTTATTCATTTATATGTTCGTTCCAATATAGAAACTTGCTGAACAGGAGTGTCTCGTTATCATATGTCTGTGTGTGTGTGTGTGTGTGTGTGTGTGTGTGTCTGCGTGTGTGTGTGTGTGTGTGTGTGTGTGTGTTAAATCAGTCATGCGAGTGACAGCATGGTACTAATTGATCAGTTCAGACACCCAGAGCCAGACACTTCTTTACACTCCCTCTTCACTAAGATAGACACTTCTTTACACTCCCTCTTCACTAAGATAGACACTTCTTTACACTCCCTCTTCACTAAGATAGATAGGCAGAAGATGGATGACTTGGACATACATACTTTCTTACGAAAAAGCGAGATAAAAAGGAGAGAGGAGGAGTTTTTCTTAGTCTAGCAGATCATGCATCTGACCAGCCCATTTTGGATGGTGGGACCTAAAGCAACAGCAACAGAACAACTCAGAGTTTTAACTTTCTTAATGAACTTATTTTAATTATTTACTGATTGATAATACACAATAAATCATATCATGACAGCTTGAAATGAACTTTATTTAATTAATGTTATTTTTGCTATTACACTGAATATGACGTACCCTTATACCCTTATCAAATTTCTAATTGTTTCACAATGAGTCATCCGCCATGCATTTCCTTTTTTCTGTAAGTTCTCTCAGGAGCTGTGGGCTGACTGATGGTAACATTACATCTTAGAGTTAGAGAGAGTCTTTTTAACATGCCCTCACCCACTCCACGTTGCTCTTTCTCCTTGGGGGGGATTCCTGACGCCATTTTAAGGACCAAGAAAAGCATCCGGTTACTTTGCCCTTGGGTAAAGAACTCGCCCCTTTCCAGGGGAAAGTAGCACCTCTGATTTAACTAGCATTAAATACAAACTCCGAGGTCTTTGCCAACATAACAGCATTCATGAACTGTACCTGCCATTATTCTCAAATTTCCCTTTGGGATCAATAAAGTATCTAATCTGTCTGTCTGTCTGTCTGTTTTGTTATACATGCCGAATGCAAATTTGTTTTCTGAATTTCTCTACCACCTGTAATGTTTTGTTCCTGTATGTATAGTAAGAGCAGTACCAAGGAGGTTCCCCTCCATTCTGCCAGGCTACTGCTGGACACTGAAGAGGGATGATGTTCCTGAAGCCAAACATAAGCAGAACTCATACCTTGTACATTTTAGATATATGCTTGTACACATTTTCAATGTAATAACAGCCTTATTTATGAATAAGTAATACATAATAAATGTAGAATGTACATAAAAAGGATACATGCTAGAAAAATCATAATTAGATTCACAATTTATTCAAAATGTATTATAAAGTTAATGTATTTTCGTTTGGGAAGCAAAAAAGTTATTATAACATTGTTATAACTTTTAAGTTATGTAGAAACAATAAATGGTCATGAGTGTCTGACTCCATCAAAGTGTACAAACAACCCCCGTCAGTGGCCTTATCCTGACACGTACAACTACCTCACTGACTCACCCCGTCAGTGGCCTTATCCTGACACGTACAACTACCTCACTGACTCACACGCTGATGTTTTTCTGATGTCACCTTTAGTTATTATGGTGCTTTATTTTGCTTTATTTTGTGATATTACTGTAAAGATTGCTAACATCATGTTTAACAGGAGTTTACTAGCGTTTTCTGTGAAGCCACGGATCTCATTGTTTATTAAACCTTTTATGTAAGTAAAGACAGCCATAAACTGTTTTTACTATTATGGAACGCACACATATGTACACATTCATTTTAGACACTGTGTTATTTATTTTTCCAATGGTGACGGCACTTTTTTTCTTCGTATCTAAAAGGGGGCGTGGACATTCTGAAGTTAGAGAGATGACGTATGACTGCTCTTATACATGCTGTCCACTTCAGCAGCACAGCTTGCCCAGAAAGCATTTTGACCTGACAGAGTTTCCATTTCGGATAAAACTTTATAAATGCAATCCGAAACCAAGAATATTTACTTTAACTTTGGTTAGTTAATGGACTTTACAACATCCGTTGTAAAAAGCACTATATAAATAAATTAGACTTTAATTTTGTTATAGTTGGCTATTGTCAGAAGCACAATTGACTGCTAGCTGTTCAGTTCCTGTAAAAAGCAGAAAAATTATTGCTCAGAAGAGCTACATATAACAAAACAGCTATTTGAAAACATGCTAGTCTGAAAACTCAATACATCAAGCAACATGCAGTTCTATATTCTGTATCATGCTAGTTAGCTAGTGTTTACAATTCTAGCTACCACTTAATTCTTGCTTTTCTGGTTATTTTTTATTGTAGTCATTTTTGGCACAAGTCTTGGTGACAATACTCACTAAAACTTATTAGTCAAATGCTAAAGACAGCTACTGCTAAGAAAGAAATCACGCAGTCTACACAGTCTGTTTTCACAGTTATGGCATTTATTGATTTCATCACTTGAATAGGATAATAAAAGTAGAATCTTCACAGCTCTCCCAATTATAACTCGACTCTGGCCATTCTAGAGAAAAGTTTTGTGGCTAAAACCAAAGCCATTGGAGGCCTGAATAAAAAAAAAGCCTCTCGTTATGGACCTACCTTCAATTAAGGTAGTAGTTTTGGTAATGAACTAATTAAAAACAATCAATGTTGTGCTTAGAACTTGTGGCAAGTTGATGACAGCACTAGAAATTTGTATCAGTAAGATCAAACAAGCATGTACCAAGTTCTTCTGCGTTCTCAGGAACTCTTTATTAGTCATCAATGTCACCCTCTTCCAGCTGAGAATAATTTTGAGGTGACACACATGCCACATTTCCTTTCTCATTTATCAACCTGGAAAATGTCAAAGAACACAAGAAAATGTCAGACAAAAATAAGTTCCTCAGTCTTCATAAATCATACCATCTTCTCTGTTTAAAAAAAAACCCTCTTTTAAATAGTATAATATTCAGACACTTGTGAACTATCCAGCATCTACATCAAACCTAGATACAGAGGGAGGCATGGAAGCACTGCCTCATTGGTTCATTTTGGGAATGTAAGGTTGAGTGTAAAATCGCTGGATTTGTGGTTGTCCTCCATGAAAGGATGCATGTTGCTTCCATACACAGCACGGAATATAGGGAGGAGTCAGAGGGAGGTTGGAGGAGTTCACAGTCTGAAGAACTCAAGGTCACCAAGTCTTTACATCCAGACGCCACACCATGGGACTGCTGTGACCAGGAGTCACGGGGGGAGTATGCTGGGTACATTGTACGTGATCATAATCAGAATTTATTTGATGGCACCACTCATTTATTTATTTACCATTCATACTGTTAAATTCTGGACTGTGTGTGTGTGTGTGTGTGTTGCACACATGTAGATCTCTGATAGAATACTCATGGGGAAATTCAAACATGTTTTGTCTCCTCATTACACTTAACGTGTATTCTCACGCCCACACATACAAACATCATCACATACTCAAACACATACACACACACACACACACACACACACACACAAAATCACACACCCTCTTCAGGTTCACTCCCAACTCTCTCCACTCAAACTGCCTGGGGTCTGTTTCTCTACCAGAAAAGGATCTCGGCTGTTCAAAAGAACCTCCTGTTGCTTCATGGAGCAGTCAGTCACAGAGTCATGTATGCGTGTTACATTCATGACAGGCGGTCAGCACTTATGCTGTACTGACAGGGTGTAAGTTAAGTCTGACGTCAGGAATGTCCAAGCAAGTCAGGGCAAAGGGCATAGCAGAGGCTTCTTGTAATTCAAGCTATATGAAGTCCCATAGAAGAAGAATATGTCCAAAGGATAATTTTATTGGGTGACTCAGAAAAAGAGTGATGTACTCTTTTCGTGTCTTGTGTGTTGTATTTATAATTGGGCCATTTTTGCCCCAGACTTTGTATTGATTTATGTAGAGGTTCTTCCGTCACTGCAGGTCACTTGGAGTTTGAGTAAATCTGTACGTGCCAGAATGTATGTCAATATGTCTGCATTATGGACACATGTGAGAGCACATGTATACAGTGGGCTGGGTGGATGAGAGCATGTATAGAGTAGGGTGGGTGGATGAGAGCATGTATACAGTGGGCTGGGTGGATGAGAGCATGTATACAGTGGGCTGGGTGGAGGAGAGCATGTATAGAGTAGGGTGGGTGGATGAGAGCATGTATACAGTGGGCTGGGTGGATGAGAGCATGTATACAGTGGGCTGGGTGGATGAGAGCATGTATACAGAGGGCTGGGTGGAGGAGAGCATGTATAGAGTGGGGTGAATTGCAAATGGGGCCTGAAATGCATGTGCAGGTGTAGCATATCTTACAGACCATTCCAGTGTTTTCAGCATAAAAAAATCACAAATGCAATGTATGTTCTAACCATTTAATTCAATGTGTGTTCTAACCATTTAATTCAATGTATGTTCTAACCATTTAATTCAATGTGTGTTCTAACCATTTAATTCAATGTGTGTTCTAACCATTTAATTCAATGTGTGTTCTAACCATTTAATTCAATGTGTGTTCTAACCATTTAATTCAGTGTGTTCTAACCATTTGTTATTTTTGCATCTAATCCTTCTGAAAGTTACTCTATTTAGAAAATGAAACACTGTTTGCAGTTAATGCCATGTTAGCATCTTTCATCCCCACTGTTCTTGCAGTGTTTGTTTTGGTACATATGTTGCTAAGATAAAAGGTGTAAGGATCACTTCTATTTTTACAGATTCATTTATGCACTTACTGTTATAACATCCCTGCTCTTGGTGCTGCCACAGAACTGTTGTAGCCTAATGAAATTTACTCACATTCCCAAGTCTCAAGATTCCAAGTTCCAAAAACCATTAAATAGATCTAAATGAAATCCAGAATGCAGCATCACTGGTTGCTGGTTTTGTTTAGGGTGACCATATTTTCATTTGGGAAAACCAGGACACCTTGGAGACGGGGGTGGGGCAGGGGGGTGCAGTACTGTAAATCTTTTGTAAATCGTCGGTAAACATTTTACACTTGCGCTGTCTACATCCTGATTAAGAACAGGGCTGCCCTCACTGACGCAGCGCCGTCAGTTTTTAATTGTCCAATGAAGGTAATTTAAAAACCAGGACATTTCCTCTCTTTTTTAAAAAAACCCGGGACGCCCGGGACAGGACGTGAAATACGGACATGTCCCGGGAAATACGGACGTTTGGTCACCCTGGTTTTGTTATTGTTTCTTTAAAGAGCTATTAAAACTGAGGGTAAACAGCAATTTGTTATCTGGAATTACAGAAGCCATTAACTCCTGGAATTAGCATTTGAAGTAGTTGTCTGTGCAACTACACTCAGCACAGATTAGGCCAGGCAGGAAAGTGGGGGAACGTTTCATTTCAGACGGGATTCCAGTCCATTTGTGGCTGTCCCTCTGAAACCCAGTCTGCCACTGGTCATGTGACCATGGGTTGCTGGCAAGCATTGGTGAGCAAGGTGTTTATGTGTGCAGGCAGAACTGGGAGGTTATATGTCACCATGACCCTGGAGATCATGCATGATCCTGGAGATCACCCATGACCCCGGAGATCACCCATGACAGCAGAGGCTGTAGGGAGCACCTCTCCCCTCTTCTTAGTGCTATAGGCTATTGTTTTTAAACAGAATGTTCAGAATGAACTGTGCACATTTAGATGTTACATAATTTACATTTGTTGTACCTTTCGGCTTGTCTGTGTGCATGTGGTGTTTTCCTTCCACTGTTTCAAGACCTGCCTTGGTCATCCATGCTCTGTGTGTTTCCCCGTGTGTCTGCGCTCACAGTCATTCGCTTTACCGACCAGCATGCAGACGTTAGTGGCTATAAGAAACCCACTGAGGCTGTTGTTCACGAGGCCTTGCCTCATTTCGAGCATGATTGTGTTTTTAATTGCCTTTGCTGTTATTTTGTTTCACTGCCTGCTGTCCTGTGTTTGACTCTCTTTTCGTTGGTGTTATACCGTTACGAGATTGGATTGCCCTTTGTGTACCACTGTGAATATATACACTATTGCCTAAAGTATTCGCTCCCACCATCCAAATGACTGTGCTCCAGTGCACAAAGCAATGTCCATAAAGACATGGATGGCAGAGTCTGGTGTGGATGAACTTGACTGGCCTGCACAGAGTTCTGACCTCAACCCGATAGAACACCTTTGGGATGAATTAGAGAGGAGACTGAGAGCCAGGCCTTCTCATCCAACATCAGCTTCTGGAAGAATGGTCAAAAATCCCCATAAACACCCTCCTGAACCTTGTGGACAGCCGTCCCAGAAGAGTTGAAGCTGTTCTAGCTGCAAAGGGTGGACCAACGTCATATTGAACCCTATGGATTAGGAATGGGACTTGTCACTCATATGTGAGTCAAGGAAGGTGAGCGAATACTTTTGGCAATATAGTGTATTTGTAGTCACTGTTTGTATGTCGCAAAAGCTGTTTGCCTTATGGTTTTAGGGGTTTGTTTGCTGTTTTGTGGCAAGTCAGGGACATAGAGAAGCATCTATCTGCTTTTTGCTGGGTGAAGGATAGTTACTCCTTGGGTAGTCAGTGTGGGGTTTATATTTCTTTGTTGGTTTTGTTTTCAGCATGGGTCGTCCAAAAGTTTGTCTGGTGTGTTTGTATCTGTTTTCACTATCAAAAACAAACAATACGATTCATTTGATCAACTTCTGAACTGTTTGTGGGTTGTCTCTTGGGCTCCTGCCAGCTGTCACCTGCAGTTATTTTCAATGATCCCAGTCCAATTATTTACACTCTCTCTGTTACAATCCCAACCTAGACTGGGTCGTAACACATTCTAGACAAACCTGACATTCAGCACTTAAACCAAGCTACCCTTTAAATAGGACAGCCAATGCTGACTAACCCATGCCCCCCCCTCGTGGAGATCAGTTGACTCAGGAGGAATGCCACGCGTGGTCCACTCTATGGCAAAGAATTCACACCCAGCTAAATATGAACACCTGAAGTCTACTGGTAGATGACATATCCATGCACAAATGGTGTCTGCTCAGGGGAGGTCTCTTTCATCCTTGATCTTCTGCTTGCTTCGGACAATTTACTGTTGCTAATTAGAGTTTTTTTGATTTCCTTTTTCAAAACTTCAAACAGTTGGCACCATAGCTCTCTGCATGGACCAAACCTTAGGCAAGATTTCCTTGCATGAACACAAGGGATAAGTCAAATAAAGGTCAGAGACCAGAAAAATAATCCAGCATTTATTACTCTCAGCTACGAGAAAAAACTTTTAGGGAGTCATGGAACTGACATCCAGCTGAACTCTCCATCCGCTGATCTACGTGGATAAAGCTGGTTTCAGTCTGGCAAAAAGAATAACAGGAATGTGTTGGTAACAGGAATGACACGTAATAGTGGAAAGGGCTGTGTTGGATGCTGTGTTTTTGACCACAGTGGTTCCAGGAAAGAGGAGTGGCAACATGTGTAGCAGCCCCAACCACAGTGTGGCTGCATCAGTCTGTCCATACGCAGAGCACCTAATTCTGTTCCTGGCTGACCTCTATAGAATCCTGGTGCCTGGGGAGCAGAGCGGCCAGGTGTAGACACGCATGTAAAAACCTGTGTGACCTCATGGTGGCATTTCATCTTTCCCCTGCAATCATGCAGTGGTTTACAACCCGCCTACAGATTGTACTTTAACTTCCCCATAGAAGCGTTCTTTTGCTCATGATGATGGAAGGTCTGTGATCACAGTCCACATGATTGGATGTTTCTCCTGGAGAAAATGGATGCGATTAGAAGGTTGCTGGTTCAAGCCCCACCTCTCCCAAGCTGCCACTGTTGGGCCCCTGAGCAAGGCCCTTAACCCTCAAGATGTATTCAGTCACAGTTGTAAGTCACTTTGGATAAAAGCATCAGCCAAATGCTGTAAATGTCAAATGTAAATGTGGCAGCAGAACATGGCCATAGTTGGATCTGGCATGGGGAAAGACTCTATCCTTGACGCTAAACAGAGAACATCAGTGTGATGTTACTTACTTTTCTCAGCTGCTTAAACAGATTCCAGGATCAGATCTGAACACATTAAACAGATTCCAGGATCAGGTCTGAACACATTAAACAGTTTCCAGGATCAGGTCTGAACACATTAAACAGTTTCCAGGATCAGATCTGAACACATTAAACAGTTTCCAGGATCAGGTCTGAACACATTTCACAAAAACTTGTGCACATTTTGCAAATCTTTATGTACTGCCAGCAAAATGAAAGCTTGACTTCATCATCAAAATGAAATATTTGTATCAAACTGTCACAAAATGTTTTTCCACAACCAGACTTTCTTTCCCAATGCACCAATAAATTGTGAGCACAATGAATTATCAAAGTCTGCAGAGGCAAACTCTTAGCACTGTTGTTGGGGCTATAACTTGCTTTTATAACAAACTGTATTAATGAAGTGACGACTTGTGAATGAACTTGTATACAGGCCCATGGAGCTCTGTGCTAACTCTGTCACTTTGACTAAATGGGGGTTTTTCCTGCAAGGTTATAGTGTCCATGTAGATGTCCACGTGGACCTGTTTGTAAATAAAGCATCTTTGGCCACCAAGACATGTTATCTTTGCTGAACAAAGTTCAGTCCAAGTCATCAGACCAGCCTCTTAAAGGATGTCAGATAGTGAAGCAGTGTACCAGATACCTATGAAACCTACAAGAGTGAGTTACAGTCACCAAAAACTTCATTTGATAATGAGTCAGAACATCCTCAGAGTTGTTTTGTTTTGTCTCCTCAGAGATTAAGCTTTGTTTAACTTTCTTTAAACTATATTCTATGTACAATAGTGTAAGCTCTTATAGTACATTTTTGTTTGCTCTGTATGCCAGAAATTCCTAGATCCCAAATATGTCACTTTGACATTCCATAACATTTTACATATTTATTGTGTATTGAGACACTGGAAGAGGTTTTGATTTGCTTTGTTTAAAATATACCAGAGGTGTAGTCATACCACGTACAGGGCTGTAACTATAGCTTCTGACTACAGGCTTTGGGTTTTACTTTTGGAATCTTTTCAAGTCAGTATAAGAAATCAGAAAATGGTTGTTGCAAAAATAAAGCTATTATTTGAGGGAAAAAGTCAGAAAACATTTACCAGAAGGACCAGTTTGTCACAAAAGGCAAAATAGGATGGTTCGCATACAACAGCTTGATGTTTAATAATTAAAAATGGTGCGCACCAGTGGTGCTGGATTGCTTGACTCCAGCACAGTTGGGTGGTTTCTCTGTTTTCATCTGATAATGACACAATGACTTGGATCAGTCTGTACTCAGGCCCTGCAGAACCGTAATATTCTCCCCCTGGTGAGTCTTCACCGATCGATGCAGCCACGTGCACATCACTGTCCTCGGTCTGGAGGGTAGAGGCCCCACATCACTGTCCTCGGTCTGGAGGGTAGAGGCCCCACATCACTGTCCTCGGTCTGGAG
>JAOYMR010000010.1:17227644-17245276 GCA_025802075.1 Tenebrosternarchus preto | reverse complement strand
TCTGGAGGGTAGAGGCCCCACATCACTGTCCTCGGTCTGGAGGGTAGAGGCCCCACATCACTGTCCTCGGTCTGGAGTGTAGAGGCCCCACATCACTGTCCTCGGTCTGGAGGGTAGAGGCCCCACATCACTGTCCTCGGTCTGGAGGGTAGAGGCCCCATATCACTGTCTTTGGTCTAGAAGGTAGAGGTAGACAATAAAATACCCAGGGACACCACACATCTAGATTCCCACACACAGGGAATGTAGAGAGACAAAGGGAGCTAGAAGTACTGGCAAACTGCAAGACTTTACAGTGTCTGATGGATTGTGCTTCCTTAAACAGCTCTGTGGCAGAAACAGAATGACTGGTGACAGACTGGAAGTGTTCATCATTTCATGGAAGTGATAAAGCAAGTGAAGAGTGGGCAGGTGCAACAGTTGGTGTTGGGTAGACTGATACACAGACAGACAGGCAGACAGACAGACAGGCAGACAGACAGACAGGCAGACAGACAGACAGACAGACAGACACTGTACTATACTGGTGGAAAATCACCAATTCCTACAAAGATACAAAGTTGCATGACTGTTAGAAGGAGGAAAATGTGTATTATAGTAAATGTGTCAAATGATTTTACATTATATACAATTTTCTTTAAATAAGCAACATTATCTCTGAATGCATTACATTAATTGCAGTAATTCTGATTATACTTAATACAATTAATAAAAATGAGTTACATTCACAGTGTTTTCACATGCTAAGAATCTTTCAGAGAATCTTTACTGTGCTGCTTTACCATAATATTAAGAATATCTGGATAAAATATATATGTTAGGAAGAATATAATGCTTTACGTTTCAGCCTTGAAGAGATTTTCTCCCTCACTGACAAGCTATACATTACAGAGGTAGCAATGCTATATGAACCCATTCGCCTACTCTACAGAGTGTGTGTGTGTGTGTGTGTGTGTGTGCATGTGCGTGTGTGTGTGCATGCATGTTGAGTTCATTTGCAGCTTTGTGAATCTTAATGTCTTTTCCGAGCACTGTAAGTTGTTCTGGTTTTGGAGCACGTTTGCATTTACCATTTTACATTTAGTCTTTTTTTGCAACCCTGATGTTTATATAAGCAAAAAAGCTCATATTATTTGTGATGCTGAATAAGAAACAGTTTGTGCAGTTGGTCCTAAATTGAGATAAATGAAAGTAAATTACAGTGGTAGAGTTTGTTATGTTACCATTTGCATATTTTAACTCTGATGGTATGAATCTCACGCAGCAGTGACCTGGTCATTTCATATCTCATATAACTCACAGCAGGTCCTAGACGTTGGGGACACAGTACACTAATGAACAGCATGTCTGTACTGAGCAAAGCAGAAACACACAGTGTTCTGCTCAGATGCCAGTGATGTCTAATCCCCTCTCTGTCCAAACAGTTGAAGCATCCATGAGGTTAAAATAGCCCTGGAGCCCATGCAAAGGAATGAGATCCCTCAAAGGCATCAAAGATCATGTATCTTGTAATGAAAATTTTCTACCAGTAATTAAACAAGTGGGGAGGACAGTGCAGGAGCATACACACACTTCTTGTGTTTGTTAATACACTTTGCCGGTGGACAGGGAGAGAGAGAATGCCCACTGGAAAAGGAGCAGGAAATGGCCGGCCTGCAAGGCACCCGGAGTGGACAAGGTTTCCACCCGGGGCAGGTCCTTATACAGCACAAGCCTTTGTTGTGATAGTGCCCACTGTAAAATAATGCCTCTCTGTGAATAAAAGGTATGAAGATATTTAAGGACTAAAGTCTTGAAAGTAACACTAGAAATAGGTTTGCTTGATAACATATATTGAAATCCATATCTTGTAAACAGACAGGCTTAACAATGGTAGAATATAACCCTAGACATAAAAACAGGAATGGTGGAGAAATACAAGTAAAAGAAACTGTTACACTTACATGCACAAATGTATTGAGACACGTATGCATTACCTCTACTGGAGCTAAATCCATATCCATTAATAAGGTCTCCACCTTTGCAGCTACAACAGCCTCCACCCTTCTGGGAAGGCTTTCTACAAGATTTTAGTGTGTGTCTGGGGAATTTTTACCATTCATAGAGAAGGGCCTTCATCAGCCCTTCATCCATCAGTGATGTTGGATGAGAGGGCCAGGCTCGCAGTTCATCCCAAAGGTGTTGGATGGAGTTGAGGTCATGACTTGACCTCATGAAGAACAGAAAAGGTCTTCTCCAATTGTTCCCACAAAGTTGGAAGTGTACAGTTGTCCAAAATATTTTGGTATGTTGAAGCACTAAGATTTTCCTTCACTGGAATTAAAAGGCCTAGACTATCCCCTGAAAAACAACCCCATAAAAATATTTCTCCTCCGCCAAAACTTTATAGTTGGCACAGTGCAGTCAGGCAGGTAATGTTATCCTGGCATTCATCAAACCCAGACTTGTTTATCAGACTGCCAGATAGAGAAACATGATTCATCAATCCACAGAACACATTTCTTCCTCTCCAGAGTCCAGTGGTGGCGTGCTGTATACAACTCCGTCCGATACCTGGCATTGTGCTTGGTGATGTAAGGCTTGCGTTCAGCTGCTTGGCCATGGAACCCCAGTACCGTTTTCATGCTGACACAGCTCGTTGTTCCATAGCACGGATGGGTTATAACAGTAGTTGAGCAGTTAGAGTGCTATTGGTGTTTCAGGGAAACAGAAAGGCAAGACTCCAATGGGCAAATGTGGAAAAATTGGATCAAAGGTTGTATCATGATGGGATGTTCAGAATTAGGTGAAAACTGAATTGGTGAGCCCTTCCTGTCAGGTGTGAACAGTTCAGGCTGGTGAGGGGAATGTTTTCTTAGCACACCCTGGGTCCCTTGATAGCTGTGGATGGAACTTTAGACAATATGGCCGACCAAATTCATCCTTTCATAACACCCTATGGCAGAAAGACACTTTCAGAGACACTTTCAGAGACACTTTTCAGACACTTCAGTGGCTTTCAGAGCATGTCAGTACCTCCATCCGGTTTGTGGCAACAGTGAGATGGTGTTCTGTCTGCATGGGCCAAGATTCTTGCAGAATTATTTCAACACCTAGAGGAATCTATGCCATGGCGAACTGCAGCAGTGCTGAAAGCCATAGGAGGTCCAACACAGTTCTTGATTTATATCTTATTTAATTTTATAGCACGTTATTGCGCTGCACTCTTTTCTTAACAGTGAATATAGACTTCTTCTTTTGCTGTAAGAACATTATTTGTTTTTGCAATAAAATGTATTGTTTTTACGATATTGAAGATAATCAATAGTGGTTGAACAAGCAACTCTACAATCTTGTGAAATTGTTATAATGGTTATTGCATCATGTGACCCAGATAGGGCAGCGATGCTCTGTTTCCTGTCATGCTGTTTACTTTCTCCTGTTTCCTGAGTCACGTCCAAGGTAAAGAGTATGATGACCATGGGGTGAGTAGATCTGTTTGTGTTTGCTTTATACTGTTGCATCATACCAACTGCATTATTTTAGAATTTTATAGAATTCAAGTATAGTTTTCCCTTCAAGCCTTTTTCCAGAGTATTTTTAAGGCAAACCGTATCATTTGGTTCAGCAGGGAACGCACGGCTGTGTACTTTATTATTACCATATTCTTTATCGTGACTTTGCACTTATGGGCACAGAATAATGTGTAGAAGTTCTGTGAGTCTTGTGTACGTGTGTACGCATGCGCACTAGTGTGTGTTAGGAGAGGACAGTGTGTATTAGAGGACCGTATGTACACGTGTACTTGTGTGTGTTAGGAGAGAACTGAGAGTGTTAAGAGAGCAGTGTGTGTGTACTTGTGTGTGTTAGGAGAGGACTGTGTGTGTGTGTGTTTTACGTGTGTGTTAGGAGAGGACTGTGTATGTGTCTCTCACATCTTTAATGTTGATGTTCTGAGTGTGGGATGTGAATCCAGTGTCTTGTAGTAATGATGAGGCTCTTCACAACAGTGAAGTGCTTTTTAACAGTAACACACAATCAACAATTCAGATATTTCAAATAGCACTTTTTTGATCCTGTATGGTATAATTCTTGGGATTAGTTGCTGTATTCTGTACAGTGGTAGCTCACTGGTTAAGTTACTTGACTAGTAAGCAGAAGCTTTAAGCCCCACCTCTGCCAAGTCACCACTCTTGGGCCCCTGAGCAAGAACCTTAACTCTCACCTGCTTAAATACGCAGTTACAAATGTGAATATACACCGTCTTCCCATGTGCATCAGATTCAAACAGGAGCCAACCTGCTTCATGGTTATAAGAAGTGTGAGAGAAAGACTGAGAGGAGCTGAAAATTATTGGGTATTTTCTTCCCTCTACAGCAAGAGGGATGTTTTATATTGCTAGTGTTTATTTAGGTTGAACACATTTATACTTTTTATTTTTTTTATTGTTTAAGTGGTATTCAGAACATATATATGAATATAAGGGGTGAACATTTCTCTCAAATATTCAAGGGAAACGGAAAATTTGTTTAGACAAGTTTATTTAAACCACATAAATACATTTATACAACAGTCCACAAAACCACATCATATTCGAGTCAACAGCTCACGTAACCATACCCTCACAGAACACACACCTTCACCATACACAGTCCATACATCACACCACACTGGCGTTCACATGACAACGGCCCATCCCAACCGCAAACAATCTGCCTAAGCAAAGAAAGAAAAGACAGCTAAGCAGCGACATCTTAGACATTCATCTTTATTTGGTGCAATAACATGTGATTAATTCAGATAAAATGCTTATAGCTTCAATCTGAAATCAGTTAAGCTTATCCCTTGGTGCCTAATTAATTGAGTAAATTTTGATCAATAAAAGATCAGTATTACTGCTTCCTTTCACTGACTGTTATAAAGTGCCTCGTCACCCAGAAGAATTGAACCCTTCAATATGAAGGAAAAGCTTCTCGGTGATTAGCTATTAACTACCTGCCACTTTACCAATTTAATTATTTAAATGTTTTTAAAAAAGGTGATTTGTCTATTTCGGCCCATTTAAATAACTGTTGGTTTTCCTTTCCAGATGGCAGGGCAACACTTGCATTTCTGACCCTTTTTCGAAGTTCACTGCTGCAGTTCAGAGTTCACTACAATGGTTTAAAGGCACAATGACAGAACCTACAAATGTACAGCCAATGTCATTTGTTAAGTACTGAACTGTAGCATAACAGAGGTTAAAGGTTAAAACAAATTGCAATTAGCCAAATATGGTCCATCAGTTTTATAATAAAACATGCTTGTAAGGTTCCACTTCAATGAAACAAGGTAAAAGTTTATTTCAAACATATTTTAAACTTTCTTCCATCTTTACCCTTTATTAAGCAATAATCAATCAGTGTATCTAGAACAGCAGCTCAAGCTTCTAAAAGCCTTGTGGGTTTAAAAAACCCTAATGCCATTGTTAGTATTTTGGAAAGTAGACACAGACTTTGTCCCATTATTAAAACTCATTTTTCTCTATACCTTTATCACAGCCTACCAGTAGGGGGCGCTAGTTTCGATGCGCCCCCAGCTGCGCCACTTGGGAACGAATCCCTGGCAGTTGTGGGGGCTGCCAAACTGACCCGAGCCCACGCCTCCTTTTTTCTCCTGCTTCGTGAGCTTTTGCACCTCCTCCTGATCTGCTTGCGAATTCCGTTTGTCGCTTTGCTTCCGAGCCATCGGCACCAGTCCGTAGTTTCTGCCATCGTTATTGTCCCAGTACACTCGTCCTCCGGTGGTGTAGCTGATGCAGAACTCCACCTTATTCTGAAGCCCCACATGGACGGGCAGCTCGATAACGAAAGAGAACATGTCTGTGTCCTGACAACCGTAGACATTATTCATGTACGCGCACTCGTTGTCCCGGAAGCTCTTCCACGAGTCGAAGGTGATCCGCACATGAACGGACTTCTGGAAGGCCAGGTTGCGCACAGCGACCGTTCCCGCCAGGGCCCTCTCCTGTAGCGAGCAGCACTCTAGGCACACGCAGTTCTCCTGCAGACGCCTGCGGAAGTCCAGGTAGTCGGCGGCGGGCTGCGGGAAGTCCAGGACCCTGCTCTGGGGTGGGCTGATGCAGAGGCCAGCTACAGCGCCCTCTAGCTGCCTCAGGTCAAACTGCAGCGAGGGTGCTGCCCCACGCTCCCTGTTGTCAGATGGCGAGAAGACGTGGACGGCAGTGAGCGACATGCCCTTTGAGTCGGCAAACACCACCCTCTTCTTGGCTTTGGGAGCTTGCCAGTCCAGGCAGGGCGGCTCCAGCGGAGCTCTGGCACTGAGACATGGCCGGAGAGGCTGGAAACGCCCGTTGCTGAGCTTCGTGGCCCTGCGGTCCTCGTAGGTGCTGAGGAAACCCCTCAGAGGCGGCGAGTGGGCGATGTACAGCTGAACCGCTACGTCCACGGGCATGACTGGACCCGGCATCGAGTGCTCAAAGATGTGCAGAACGCTGTACGGACGCGCGCGTGAACACACACACACACACACACCCACAGAGAGTGAGAGAAAGAGAGAGAGACACAGACAGACAAACAAACACAACGCAGCACGGTTAGCACATATACGCCATTTTCCCGGTCATTACTGCCTCAATACAATTACGGCAAAATGATTAGCTTACATCCTGTGTGTTCAGCTGCTCCAAGGCGCGCTGAATGCAATTTATGCACAAGTATATTAAGCATTAAGAAAAATTAATAAAAGCAAAACGTAGAAAGAGGCAGTACCCCCTATTTTACAGCTTGAACAGTCAGGGAGAATCTTTCGGTGTATGCAGATACTTCACGATTCTCTTACGTGATATAAACTCAGATTTATAGCTGCATTTTCATGCCATTATTATTTAGAATTCCCAACTAGAAAATAAAACACGAGGTTCAAAAAGTATGATAACAGCTAGGCCACCGACTTTCTAACGTTTGCGGGTGGGAAACAATTCTCATAAAAGCTATAGCCGTTCCCTATTAGCATGTTAAACTTTTGCAAAGTTTCTTACCTTGCGGAAATCATTGGAAATCCTTCAAAAGTGAGTAGTAACTCGCATTGCAGCCGGATCTAAACGGCGTAACTTTAAGAGGTTTAACAATTTCAGGAAAGTTCTTTCGTGAATCCGACGTCAAGGCTAATGGATTTCACGTTGCCGGGAATACAACTCCCACCGTGGTATAAGCCACACACTTTATCCACGCTCTATTTACCCATGCAGTTGGGTCGGCTGTCGCTGCAATTTCAATGGCCACCTCCAGCTCATTTGCATGTTTTACAAATCGAACCTTTAACAGCCAATAAGAGAGGGAGAAAATTCAGCCTCGGCGAATCGGAAGACACTTTTATCTAGCCAATCAACAGGAGTTTTCAGCAAAAGCGCCGGCCTCTGTCGCGATAAGGCAGCTGACAAATTTCTTGAACGTCTGTGTGGACCCCTGTGGCTTTGACTGGTCTCACGCTGTGTTTAGTGATTGACAGTCGTTTCAATGTAAAACGGACATTGATAAAACAGTTTTATCAGTCAAAGAAGTAAGCTATTATGTTGCAGATTTATTTATTAAAACAAACGGTGTCCCCTCCCCTTTTAATTGGATTGAAACATTTGTATCAAGGGTTTAAAAAAGATCCTCTCACTTTCTTAAATATAGCAGTAAAAACTATATACATATATCTTAAGACCCATGTTTTACATCAACAATGTTTTAGCTTAAAAAAACTACAGGTTTATGTAGGCCATGGTTATTATAGTCAAAGGTCTAAAGGAAACTAACTGTCAGTAGGTTATTAGCAGAATTGTATTCGATCCAGCAGACCCACATTTGCAGGTGGTCGTTATTGTCCACATGTTGATGTTTACCATGGCCATCTGGTCCAAAGTGCAGTTTCGTAGTTTTTGGTTTGAGCTCATGCTGGTCATGATTCGAAGGCATGGAAGAACAGTGAAACGGCCCAGTCTGGATGTATAGATCATGTCATAGCACTGCTGTGCACATGATCATAGGACAGATAAACCTAGACATGTGTACACATTTACATATCTCTCTCTCTCTCTCTCTCTCTCTCTCTCTCTCTCTCTCTCGTTGTTGATGTCATCAGGTGACACATTGACCACTTGATTGTCTTATTGAGCTGGAGGTGTGTATTTCCCAAACATCAAAGTGTGATACTTTCAGGTAGTTAGCACTAGAGTGATTGTGAGAAAGTGGCACTTAATTGATTGATGATAAGAACTATTCTTTTGTTGTGATGAAAAGACTGTCTTTAAAAAAAAAAAAGAAATCAGAACAAAAATAAATTAACAATCATTCTTATTTAAAAAACAACCTTACTTGGTATGGTATATTTTATTGCAAGGAAATAATGATTCTAACTGCTGCTTTCCTGGCAGTGGTTTATTTAAGTGGTTAGATGCACACAAAGAGCATGTGTTTACATCGCAGTTTGTGGGAGCTGACAGTTCCTAGTGTACAGGCCTGTGACCTCAGAGTTACACCTGCATGACAGTGTGTCAAATGTGTGATGGTGTGTCGGATGTGTGACGGATGTGTGACGGTGTGCTGGACGTGTGACGGTGTGCCGGATGTGTGGTGGTGTGCCGGATGTGTGGCGGTGTGGCGGATGTGTGACGGTGTGTCGGATGTGTGACAGTGTGTCGGATGTGTGATGGTGTGTCGGATGCGTGACGGTGTCTCGGATGCGTGACGGTCTGCCGGATACGTGACGGTGTGTCGGATGTGTGACGGTGTGTCGGATGTGTGACGGTCTGCCGGATGTGTGACGCTGTGCCGGATGTGTGACGGTGTGCCGGATGCGCGACGGTGTGTCGGATGCGTGACGGTGTGTCGGATGCCTGACATAACATACTCAGAGGATCTATAAACTCACATGTATTCAGCTAATTTACCCTCCAATTTAGTCATGAGTCATTTAGTCATAAGTCATGTGTCATGTGAAGTAAATGTGGTATAAATGGGGTATAAATCACATGGACCAGTATTCCAGTAAATGTTGAACAGAGCTCTGGAACGGGGCAAACGCTCTAACCAGATGTGTCTGGACATTCCTTGTCACTGGCTCCTTGCTCATAAAAACCTACAAGCAGAATCTATGAGCAGCAAGAAATGTTAGACCTAACTGAATTCAGCAGAGAAGAATTCAGCAGCGCTTACTCTAGGGGGTTGGCCTGCTGAAAATTGCTCTGTGAATATATTCATCAGCATCTTCACAGAACCTGGTAGAACAATGAAGACCTTACAAGCTCCCATATTGTTAAAAGATGATTATCTTCTCAGTGCTGATGGATTTAGTATGGTACATTGTAATGGATAGTAGTGAATACAATGTAAATACAGCACAGTTTTAAAAATACACGCATCAGTGGTGTTACCTGGGGTCACTGAGTGTTTTGGATCTTTTGAACATCAGACAACATCCCCCTGTCAACCCAGTCAGGATCGTGGACTCATGGATCACTCCTTAAGACCCACAACCATCGAGAGGACTGTTCTGCTACCTCTGCGCTGCCCTTGAGGTGCTCCGGTGTTCCTTTCCTGATGTACCAGGGTCTCCCAGATCTCCCAGAGCTTCTCTACTTCACCAGCCCCCTTAAACTGCTGCTGAGGTACTTTTATGTTACTGTGCAATTACTGTCTGTCACAACAGACAGCAAATGTTTACCATTCAAATAATAATTCAATTATTAATAATTCAAATAATAATGCTAAAAAGCTGAAAGGACATTAAAATTGTTAAATATTCTATTAAAATTATATTTTGTAAATTGTTAACAACAATCCATTAAAATAATCTGATAATATGATTTCCGATAGAGAATTAAATGATAAAAGATAATTAACTGACTCTTACTGATTTCTCATCATTTAAAAGATTTGTCCTTTGTTTATATTTTCTCATAAAAACTAGCTGTAAGTTCAAGAAATGTGTGCAAACATCTGTGGAAACCATAATGATTAACCTGGACCACTTCACCAGTATGTGGTGTTAAACCCCTCTATGGGCTGCCCTTCTTCTCTCTTGTGTCAGTGCGACTCCTGAGTCTGATCACCTGGTATCAAGTCATTAGCGTTACGCCCTGTGGTCCCTGTGGTGTTCTGGAATGACACTGTGTAAAATGATGTTTGATAGGCTGAATGTAAAGGTCGTAAATGCTTTTTCCTTTCATTTCTATTTACATAAAAACAACAGAAGTTAACCAGAGTGCAGCATTCAGATACATCAGAAAATCAGAATCATACACACAAAAAAAGATGAGTGAAATTACAGTAACAAAGAGCAACAGGCAGAAGACATAAAAGACAAAAAACACGGCTTTCATAGTGTTAAAAAACAAGCAATTAAAACAGGTAATGTGAGAGCCAGCCTAGAATGTAGAGAGACCTCATTCCAGGACCTGGGAGCCATCACTGCTAAAGCCTGACCACCCGTATACTTCAGCCTAACCTTAGCGACAACCGATAAGAATTGGTCAGTGACTAAGGACTTGCTTTTGTGCCCACACAGTAGGCCAGCACCGCTCTGTCGACTTCCAGCCACTGGTGGCTGTGGCTTGGTTGGAATTCAAACTAATCGAGACCCCCCCCCACAGAAGGGTGAGGTCTTAGATAGCTTAAATAGCATTTACAGGACCTGTGTGATAAGGTGTTGAGTGTTCATCTGCTAACGCACAACCACTGTAGACAGATGTGATGAAAGTTGGAGATAAAGTAAATTAAATGTAACATTTATTAACATTTATATCTAACAGCCATTGGACAATACAGTTTGGATTTAGTTATTTTATAAATTAATCCATGTTATGGTTTGAAAATATAATTGGGGGGAACAGAAATTGGTGAAATGGTGTTAATTCAAGAGGGAAGTACTATCACCCCTTTTAGACACACACATTGACTAAGCTGACAGTTCTTATCTCTCCAGCAAGTCTTGCATCAGAGAAATCTGTGAAGTTGTGACATACCAAGTTTACCTCTAGTCAAGTCTTTTTTTAGACTGGTGGTTGGCATGGATATAGAAAAAATGGGGGGTGGGAACTCGGAGAGAATGAGCACTCTGATTTGCTGAAATCTCCTCATGCTTGGTGAGTATCTAACTCGGTATGAAGCCAGGCCCTGTCATGAAATCTGTTTGCCCTTGCAGTGTGTTGAAATGTGAATGAAATGAAAGTGACTCACAGAGACTTGCTGTGCTCTGCTCCCATGTAGGAAAGCTGTCCTCTGACATGCTCTTGTTTTATTGAACTCAACATGTTACTTACTAAACACAAATCATTTTAAATATATGGAAATTGCAGTACATTGCATGATAATGTTTATAGCTCTATTTTAAAGTGTATATCTCCAGACTTTTAATAAAAAATTGTTTCTTCTTAGTAATACACACACAAATCTCTCTCTCTACCCCTCTCTCTCTCTCTCTCTCTCTCTCTACCCCTCTCTCTCTCTCTCTCTCTACCCCTCTCTCTCTCTCTCTCTGCCCCTCTCTCTCTCTCTACCTCTCTCTCTCTCTCTCTTCTATAAACTCTGAGGAGATTAAACCAGTTCAACACAGTAGATTTTTAAATCCTCATGATTCCATGGAGATCTAAAGTTCCAAGAGTGCAGACGAGTTCTTGTTTCCTAACTTCACTGCTACCATGGAAACATTTGGCAATGCAAACAGTTAGGCTATTAATGCAGAGGCCATTAGCAATAAATGCCTTTCCTCTGGACAGGAGGATCATCAAGCCTTCTTTTGGCACTGACTTTGTTTTTTTTTTAATTCCATTTCCGTAGGACACCTCTCAGATACTGCATGAAATCTTATTGTAGATAATCCTTGCTGAAGCTGTTTCGATGTTCTTCAATAAAATTCCCAAGGAATTGCAGGTTTCAGGCTACATGTTTATTGTTTGGCACCATTTATCTGATTCTTGACAAGCAAGTCTTTGTTGTTTTTGTCTGAAGAAGATTCCGAGGAGTGACCTCAGTGTTCTGTAGTAAAATATTTAGAGGTAGTCAAAATTGCACTGAAGTATGTAAGGTTTCCACAGAAGCAGCACATTTCGGATGGAGGTCCTTCATCAGCTTGGCGAGAACGAATGCTAAGAATTGTAATGTTAGTGAATGTTTATGTTAATGTTAATGTTGTGAGAATGAAAGAAGCTCCGTAGAATGAATGTTTAAATGATTTAAACATCTACTTTTTCTAATATAACCTGGTTTTACCTCTTAGAAGTTTAATCATACTTTGCAAAGAAAGGCGTGAATATTTTATGAGTAGTTCTGGCTGTAATTAGTGACTGATGTTGTTAGTATAGTTCACTGTAAAACTGGCAAAATACTATTAAAAACTTGTAAGTGCTGTTAAAACAGACACTCTGCCTTCAGGCAGAGGGAACAAAAACAACCTTGAAAAGAACTCACCCAGAACTCACCCAGAACTCACCCAGAACTCACCCAGAACTCACCCAGAACTCACCTCGACATCCTGAGGGCCAGTTGCCTGAAAAGCAGTGTGGGCAGGAAAGAGGATGATCGAAACAAATAAAGAAACCATAACACATCATATTGGGTGCAGGGATGTGCAGATTTAGAAGTCAAATGTTTTCACTGAATGTGGTATGTTTGGAGGAACGGTCCCTCACTCAGGCTCGGAAGTCAGTCCGCGTTCTGGCACCGGTTCAGCAGACAACACACCTGAGCTGAGTCTGCTAACACATGCTGGAACCAGTCAGTTTGTGGTGGTGGGAGATGCCTGGGGGACTGGTAACCTCCACACCAGGCCCTGTGTCACCTGTAGGCCCTGATCCTCCCCTGGTTCTCATTCCTAGACTAGTTTAAAGATCCAACGACTAGATTAAAGACTAGACTACATAAGCGGCTTATAATTATATACATACTGTCTAGGTCACATTATTTTGCGTTAAAATACAAGGCACATCAATATGCGTAAAATAAATACAAGAAATTTATATTTACAGTTGTTATTTGCACTAGGAATTCATATTTATAGAAGCCGGTCTAACGTTGAGCCCAGAAATATCCGAATTAAATTAAACATAGTTCCTGGGTGTTACAGGGCTTCATTTCACAGAAATCATCCTAAATACTGCTGCACATGCTGGTTTGTCTTTATTCTGAATCTCTATTCGCCCCCTTGTGGTGCTTAGTGGACTTACGTTTCTGCTACCATGATACGTAATGATACATGTTCGCCAGTAGGTGGTACTTCTGTCTAAGCTGCCGTCGTAGCTGTGGTAGGAATATATTTTTAAACGTGAGTCCGATGATTTGCAGCTTTTCGGACTGGCGTCTGATGATATAAAGGACCTACGCATTGAGAATTAACCTCTCTACTTCTTTATTCGAAAACAGTAACAAAATATTTAAAAAAATGAACAGTTGATGAGGTCAGAAGTCCTGTAATCCACTTAAAGGTAAAACCTGAACCCAGAAAAGTCTTAGCTATAAACTCAAATCCATTGTGATTAAAATAATCCCATACTTCAGCATAATACATGCTGTAATTAAATGAATTACATCCCATATTCCAAAGTATATAAAGAAACCAGTGCTTATTTCCTGTGGTCAAATTCAGTTTCCTCAATGCCAGTTTTAAATCCCACCTTGGCATCAGACCACATAAAATATTATAAGAACTAATTCCTAGGTTACGTCAGTAAACTAATTCAACCTTATCATTGAATGTTATCAACAATTTAATGTTGATAAAACTAAAGAGATAAAATTGTTGACTTTAGGCTGACCTGTGATGAGGACTCTCCACTGCATATCAGAGCCACAACAGTGTAGAGAGTCAAAAGCTCCTTGGTGTGCACATCATGGAGAAACCTCGGTTCCAGAGAAGATTCCAGAACATCTGTGGAACCACTGCCACACTCCATCAGTGCTGCACTTAAACTACACAACAGTGCACTTAAACTACACAACAGTGCACTTAAACTACACAACAGTGCACTCAAACTACACAACAGTGCACTCAAACTACACAGCACTGCACTTAAACTACACAACAGTGCACTCAAACTACACAACACTGCACTCAAACTACACAACACTGCACTTAAACTACACAACACTGCACTCAAACTACACAACACTGCACTTAAACTACACAACAGTGCACTCAAACTACACAACACTGCACTCAAACTACAAAGCACTGCAGTAAGACTATGTAACGCTCACTGCTGTCCTCCAACACCCACCTGCATGGGTGAGTCCAGGACCCTCAAGACTCAGCTGTCTCACAGACAAGTGAACATGTACCTTTGTTTTTTAAACAAATTTGTTGTTTACAAACAAAGTGAACATGTACCTTTGTAAACTACTGTACAACTGAACAGATGCAAACTATATGACAGAATAACAGTAAAAAACTGACTGGACAATATCATCACAAACACATGATCCATCTGAATCAGTCCTACATCAAATGAGACAGTCATGGTCAGGACAAATACAAATCCAATAAGTTTAAAATATTTTCTGTTACAAAAGACAAACCCTTTCTGCAGATTTTAAGATAGAATAAAACTTTATTGATCTCTGAGGGAGCTGCAGTACCATTTTCACATATGGTAATATGAAGTGATCAAAAATCCAACAGCACAAAGAAATCCCTTCATCTCTAAATGAACAATCGTAGTGGTTTATGGACATCAGATGGACACAATTCAATTTGACTCAGTTCAAGGTTTGTTTGTCACGTGTGCACATATGTAGCTGGTACAAAGGCACCGTGAAATGAAGTGTGACAGCTGTAAAGACGGTGCACAGCACAACAACAATAGACTATACAACAGACAATAGACAATGCAGACAACTTCACAAAAGGGTATAGGGTGGGGGAGGAGCACGGCAAAACCAAGAGCAGGCACAGAAGTGTGAGCCTGATGTATCTGTGTGTAGATCTAGATGTGTGCATTTACTGAAGATACTAAACATTCAGTTCAGCTCTGTAGGTGGTAATACGGAACTGCAGTGTTTAAAACAGCATAATGAGCTTCAATAAGCACATTTGTGAATGTATTAAATAAATGTTCGAAAAGGAAATTACTTTAGAATTTGCAAAAAAGCTGTTCACCATGTCCAAAGATGTCCTTCCTTATTTTACCGAATATAAAAAGGCAACATAAGCAGTAAATGTCAGTCCAGCCACTGATTTTTGATGTTTTTCACGTTATCTTGAACCAACCACACACTGAGTGTAGACATCTTTTTCTTCTCTCTTCTGCATCTGGTCCAGAATCAGGGTTGAAGTGTGTGCATAATGTTTGTCATATTAGTAATAACTGAATTATCTGGTCCAGAATCAGGGTTGAAGTGTGTGCATAATGTTTGTCATATTAGTAATAACTGGATTATCTGGTCCAGAATCAGGGTTGAAGTGTGTGCATAATGTTTGTCATATTAGTAATAACTGAATTATCTGGTCCAGAATCAGGGTTGAAGTGTGTGCATAATGTTTGTCATATTAGTAATAACTGGATTATTTTAGAGATTATCATAACTGGATTATCATAGAGATACAATTATGCTTTGCTGTTTTAGCCTTTTTTTAAATGCCACGCGTGTTCTAGTAATCTACAGTGAGTGAAAAACTTCATATACATGAAGAAAACTAATGTAGCACATTAATGTTCTACAGTCTTATTGATTAACCCTTTTACTGTTTACCCACTGGTGTAACACACTATTTTGTGAGTGCATGAACTGTCCCTGTGCTACGTAGTTCCATGCAGCTATGGTTCCCGCTGTTGTTCTGTTAGGAGCGAGTAATCTAGTCCTTTCTGTGCCTCTCAGCTCTTTTCTTATTTTCTAATTGGCCTGAACGTGAAGCTGTGAGTGTAAAGTGATGGCATGGTGATAGAGGGGGGGCAGAGGGGTACTGGAGGGCATTTTTAGAAAAGGGGCTATGGGGGGGTCTGAGTCCCCCCCTCCCCCCTCCCCATTTTGTACCATCCTGTTCCAATGTGGGAAGAGGCTTGAATCTCTTTATGGGGTTGAAGGGTCCTGTGGGGTTTTGAGTGCTGGGTCAGATGCGTCTTTGCTTTGCCTGGTGGTAGGCTGGGAAAGGAGGCCTTCAGTAGGGTGTCTGGCGAGATGCCTGTTTTAAACACTTGATTTATGTGCTCTGATTAGAGGCCAAAGTAAGTGGTGTGTGTGTGTGTGTGTGTGTGTGTGTGTGTGTGTGTGTGTGTGTGTGAATGCGTGCATAGAAGCATGTGTTTGTGTGTGTATGTGTGTGTTTGTGTGTCTGTGTGTGTGTGTGTGATTGTATGCACAGAAGCATGTGGTTGTGTGTGTGTGTCTGTTTGTGTGTGTGTGTGTGTGAATGCGTGGACAGAAGCATGTGTTTGTGTGTGTGTGTGTCCGTGTGTGTTTGTGTCTGTGTGTGTGTGTGTGTGTGTGTGTGTGTGTGTGTGTGTGTGAAGGGTGCACAGAAGCATGTGTTTGTGTGTGTGTGAATGAATGCACAGAAGCATGTGTTTGTGTGTGTGTTTTGTATAACAGATGCAGCAAAAGACATGCAGTCTATTGATATTCTGTATACTCTACTCTTTTTAAATAAAACACTCTTTAAAGTTCTCTAAAGAGTGGCCCTACATTCTTGACTGAATTCCACACACATATAAACACACACAAAGTGTACGCTGATGTTACAAAGACCCACCTGTCTTAACTCATGAAGCTCTTTTGGGTAAATACCTGAGACATATTTCTAGGTGTAGTAAGCAGAATTCTCTCAGCTACTGGTGTGTGACAAACAAGAAAACAAGCAAACCAAACAAGGCTACTATCATCAGTGGTATCAATTATACCAAAAATGATCCTTTAATACAGGTAAACTTAGAGGTGTGTAATATATCACAACAACAGCAGGAAATATAATAATAATAATAATAATAACAATAATACTAATACTTGTGTGTGCATAAGTGTATGTATGTGTGTGAGTTTAAGATTGTGTTTTAGATTGTGGTAAAGGGAGATTGTTTTGTTTGATGTGGTTATGAAGAACTTAGATGGAATTGTAGGGTTTTGTTTTTGAGGGGGGTGGATACTTTTCTATTGATATCTGTTTTGTTTTTGAGGGGGTGGATACTTTTCTATTGATATCTGTTTTGTTTTTGAGGGGGGTGGATACTTTTCTATTGATATCTGTTTTGTTTTTGAGGGGGGTGGATACTTTTCTATTGATATCTGTTCCAGTATAAGGTTCTTCCAATGTGCTGATGAGATTTCATGTCTTCCAGTTCAAGAAGATGATTTTCCTGTTGATGGTTAGTGCTATAAAAACAGTTATATTTTCATGAGATAAATTGATGATTGATGTGTTTCCAAGTAAACAGAGGGATGGTGATAGTGGCATATGAATGTTAACCAAGATGAAAGAAGGTTTATAGTGTTCTGGCAGAAATGTTTGACTGGTGTGCAGTGCCAGACATCATGGATAAAACTGTTTGGAGTGGTTGTGTGCATTGTGTACAGGTGTCTGTCTGTGTCTGTCTGGGGTGGTTGTGTTGGTTGTGTGCATTGTGTACAGGTGTCTGTCTGTGTCTGTCTGGGGTGGTTGTGTTGGTTGTGTGCATTGTGTACAG
>JAOYMR010000010.1:17178550-17189452 GCA_025802075.1 Tenebrosternarchus preto | reverse complement strand
GGGATCACACAGAGGTCCCGCAGGAAACGTCCAGGGATCACACAGAGGTCCCGCAGGAAACGCCCAGCCTGCGTGACCAGGCGAGCGTGGGAGGAGCCGGCGCTCCTGCTACTCGACCACTCCCTTTCCAGTCTTCCCTTTCTTCTTTTTCTTTTTCTCCTTTTTCTCCTTCTTCTTCATTTTCTTCTCCTTCTTCTTCTTCTTCTTGCTCTTGGCTGATTCTACGTCCTCCATTTTCTTGCCCCAGCCCTCGTTCTCGCCCACGTCCTTGCCGTCGGCCGCATGCACCGATGACGAGGGCGGGCTCCTCTCGTCCTTTGGCCGCTTCCTGTCTGGACTGCGTTCGTCGTGTTCGCGGAGGCTCCTTGACTCCACGGCCCGCTCCATCTCCAGCTCCTGTCCCGGTTGGGAGTCTCTGCACCTCCTGCTGTCCTTGTGTCGCTTGAGCTGCTCCTCTGTGGACTTCTGCAGGGAGGGGAGGGGAGAGGAGAGGACACTGGGCCCATGAGAGCTCGCCAAGCCCACACAGCCACCAGCTATACAACCCCACCCAAACCCTCCCACATGGTCTAGCAGCCCTAGTAACCCTCACCCAACCTTCTTCCCTCAGTTCACAGCTCCGGACCACTTCGCTCGAGTGTTTTATATTACAGTTCTCAATTCATGTTCTTTCATTTGTCCGTGCAGCCATCCATCCATCCATCCATCCATCCGTGTTCTCCCCTCCCACTCTCCATTCACAGCACCAGCACACCGTTGACACACGAGTCAGTTGCCCTGAGTAACGGAGGGAAGCCCCTCCTGGAGCAGCACAGGAAACACTTGCACAAACCCAAGCCGCGTGTCCTGGTGTGACGTTAAACGGATCGTCCGTGCTCGTACCTTCTGTCTGTGGCAGGCGCTGTGTCCTTCTGCGCTGCTCAGATCCCCGAAGAACTCCTCACACCGCTGGCAAAAGAAACCGATCACGGGGATCAAGTCTCCCGATCCTGCCATGGTAACGCGGATGGACAAAGGCACAACAATGAAATGCCCTGCATTATGGATTATTATTATGGATTATACATTATGGATTAGCTCATAGACGCTTTTAAAAGTCTTACACAAGTGCTTGAATTTGGTATTGAATGCATCTTACGACTAAAGCAGAGGACTACACTGCTTCCGTGTGTTTACTGGGGTGTACAACAGTGTTGGGACCAGAGTGGTTATTTGTTACATGTTCAAGATCATTTCTAGCTCATAAAGAAAAATTCACATTTCATTTCAGAACACTTCATTTCATTTAACTACCACTCAAGGTTTTTCACGGCTGTTCTAGCAAAGGTCTGTGTTTGTGCTTTTATCTAAGTTGATACAAACACACATTATTGTGTCTGAGGTCTCAGCTCTATCTGTACAGTCTGCACTATCTGTAAACTTCTTCGTAAATATATCCATGGTGCTTCATTCTGTTGAACGTGGCCAGGAGTGTGTATACAGCCTACACGTACACGTGTGTGTGTGCGTGCGTGCGTGTACGTGTGTGTCCTACACACCCTCCTGCTTGAGCAGTCCCTCCAGCTCCTTCACCAGGTACTCCTTCCTCTTCATCTGGATCTGTTTCTCTCGCCTCTCTTTCTCATCACTCCGCTAAACACACACACACACACACACACAATATGCATTCCAAGATAACATTTGTTTTTTTAAAAGAAAACCCTCCAAATGCCAACAAAGCATCAGGAGACTAAAGCCGTACTGTGTGAGAGCCGGGGGGTCCTTACCTTTTCTTTGCGATCAGAGTCCCGGTGAGAGTGGCTACTTCCAGAACGATTACTACGGCTGTCCTCAGACTTGGGTGCTGAAAAATATGAAAGACGATAGAAATACATGCTGTTATGTTCTCAAAACTTTCTGTAGCCAAACACGACCATTCATATAGTGTTTATCTCCACATCTATAGCATCTTCCTTATTCACCACGAGACCGGTGTACATTTATAATGTGACGGATTATCTGAACTTTTGCCACAAACATGAACGCAGAACGTACATTACACACCTCTATTATATCAACTAAAAATCCATGCCTTTCATTTAAAGAACATTCACTTCATATCCTTAACCAGCATCACTAGTTCAATACTTAGTTCAATATATTAAACATGGGCTCAACATTTACGGCAGTGCGTGTTGACAGGGTGTGTAAAGCTCATTACGGATCTGTTAGTGGACACTACCTTTAGTAAGAGCCTGGAGGGCCTCCAGGGCAGGCCTGAGGATGGCCAGCCCCTGGCTGGGAGGAGCCTCTCTCTGCTCCGCCTGCTTCTGCTTCAGCCTGGCTGCCATCTTGCTGATGTCCGCCGTGCCCAGGTTCAAGCCGATGGTCTTGAGCAGGTTTCTCACCCTCTCGCGCTCCTCCACGGTGACCTTGGTGGTGTCCGGCGCCGAGAGCTGCCTGCTGGGGGCAGCTTGGGCCTGCAGGTCCTGAAGAAGGCCTGCTCCCTGGAGCGGGACTGTCTTACTGAGATGAGGAGACTCTGCTACAGAGAGCAGCGTTTCCACCGGCGACCGCACAGGCCTGGACTGGGCTAGCGGGACAGTGACGGCCTGGGGCTTGGTCTTCTCTTCTTCTTCTCCATAAAGGAACTCCTCCTCATCTTCGATGTTGGGGAACATGGGCTTGAGCTCTGGCTTCTGGTTGGGGTCGTCCCAGGACAGGATCCGTGGGAAAGAACTGGTGCCTCCGCCTACCAACTCGTGAGGAAGAAGAGCGCTTTGGCCAAAGTCAGAGGGTGATTCGGGTTTGCACAGTTTATGTTGGAGTTCTGGAAGCTTCTGGAAGTTTCCCGCTGCAGGCTGACTTTCCTGCTTTACTCTCACTTCATCCAAGATCTATTAAAATAAATAAACATGTGAATATTTACGATGTCAAGAGATGAGTAGGTAGAGCTAAGCAATATAACCACTCTTACCAAAAGATACAATTCTTTAAAAAATCACTATGAAAAAGTTGGAAGTTTTACGGGTGCACATACAGCAGCAGTGTTATAGCTTAAATGCTAATTCGGGAAAGAAAAAGAATCCTTCTCCATTACTGTATCCACAAATATACTACCTGGTTCCTGAGGAGGGCGCTCTTCACCACAGAGAGATGCTTCTCGAGCTCCTTGCTCTGCAGAATATGTTTCAGGTCCTGGAACACGTCCGGTGCAGTGCTGGCTAAAGGGTTCATGCGGTCTCTGGCACTCCACTGAGAGTCTTTCCTGGTGTTGAGTCGCGGCTGGCTCTTGCTCCTCACCACAGTCTTGCCGTGGCTCCGGCTCCGGCTCCGGCTCCGAGCACGACTCTTAGCCCTTGGCCGGCTTTTGCCACGACTCCGGCTCCGGCTCCTGCTCCGCGCTCGGCTCCGGCCCCGACTCTTACCCCGACTCCGGCTCCGGTGCCGGCTCTTACTACGAGCGCGGCTCCTCGCTCGACTTTTGTTCCGCGTACTGGAGCTGGCGTCCCCGATCTCGACATCCTCCCGTCTGGAGCACTTCTCAGAGGACAGCTCCAGCCTGTCTTGGGCTTCCAGGATTCTTAGAAACTCTTCTGCTTTTTTCCTGTATAAATATATCCAAGGGATTTCTTCAGATTGATTTTATCTCAGGATTAAGATAGTAAACACTAAAGCACAGTGAGTGTCTGGAGGGATATTTTGTAATGCTGTCAGAGCCACAATGGTGACGGGTCATAGAAACAGAACAGAAATAGAAACAAAACAGAAATTAGTGTCATTCAGTCTTGGGACACAATAGGAGTAGAGAACATCTGAGAATTAGGTCTTCAATCACAAAGGCAGCAGGCAAACAGGCAACACAGAACACAGACATGCAGGAAGTGTTGCCAGGAAGTATTGCCTAGCTTGGTTCTGCAGAGGTACAGCATGTCTGGATGTTCCTGGGTTTGGGGGGTGTTTTACATTATTGGGGTCCTACTGAATCTCACTTTCCTGTCTGATCTCAGTCCTAATAATCAAGAACCCAGAAAGGTAAATGTTTCTGAAAGTGTCCTTGATCTGACCCAAATATTGAGGACACATCAGTTAGTGACTTATTAACCAAAATTATATTAAAATATAATATTGTAATGGCGAAGGTGGAAACACACTTCACATCAGTGCTGTGTGCAGAGTAGAGTTTTGCCCCACATATCTTCTTCATGTGGAGGACATGATCTTTTTCCAGTGTGACGGTGTGGAAGCTGGCAGCATTAGTACCCTGATATGCAATCAGATTCGGAGAGAAAACAGGTCAGGACCTACATGTGGTTTTCTTAGCCTTAGCCAGTGTGTTTATGTATATGCAGAGGATGTGGAAACTATTGATGCTTCGATACCCAACATCTAGAGCAACACCTAAACAACTAGAAGATCAGCGTCACAACATCTGCAAGTGGCACCTGCCATCACAACTAGAGAACGACGAGGTACAACACAATAATATGCTAGGGGACTTAATAATATGCAAATAATATGCAAGGGGGAGCCAGGACACCAGGTCAGAGGGGGGTATCATCATTACCCAACCCCTATTGGAAACCAAGACCCAATAAAGCTCAACACAAGAGCTGCTGACCAGACAATAAGTAGCTTAATTGGAACAATAATAGCTTAATTGGAGCAACAAACAGCTCTACAAACAATCTCTACTGTAACCATCACAGAGAGCAATCAGCTGATATACACCACAGCAACAGTGATCCTTGAGATCCTTGGCTATAAAATCAGCAAGGAGACTAAGGAGGCCCCATGGAGAAGGAGGCGAGAGGCCAAGATAAGGGCAACACAGAGAGAAGTTAGCCAGCTAGCAGAGATACAGGAAGGTGGGACCAAGAAGGTACCCAAGAAGTACAATAGGCTGACAATTCCAGAGGCCTTTGAGACTACTAAACAAAGACTAACAGCTCTGGCTGCCCACCTCAAGAGGTACACAAGGGAAGTCGAAGCCAGGAGAATAAACAGGTTGTTCTCCCATGAACCTAATGGCTACTAGACCTGAGAATAGACCACATTAACTTCCCTGAACAAGATCCAGTAACCATCACCCTAGCAGATGTCCAAGAAACGGTTTCAAGTATGAAGAACTAGACAGCGCTAGTCCCTTACATGGTCCACACCTACTGGCTGAAGAAGCTAACTGCACTCCATAAGCACAAATGAGCTGAATGTCTGAATGAAGCGTAGGTAGAGCCTCTCTTTGGAGAAGCTCTGATGGACTGGCACAGGATATTTTACATCTTATCCTGTGAATAAGCATAACCTAGCTTCTCCAGCGCTACATTTACACCATTTCTAGCATCTTATCCAGAATGACCTACAATAGAGTGTTGTCATCTACTCATGGAATATATTCCAGTCACTACAGTAGGAGTATGTGGTTCCTCACTCAGTACGTCTGTGGTGAGAAGGGAATGAATTCAGGAAGAACCATGAAGTGTACACACCCAGTCAAATGCTCCCCAGTGACTATAAGAGCCATACTTTTTTTTTTTTTGCCATTTTGCACCACACACCAAGAGCATCAGCCTCTGCTTCCCCATACAGCCATATGACACATCACTTACAGGCCAGGTGAACGTACCTCACTTCCAAACTCTGCAGGTCTGTCTGTTGAGCCGTCCATCCCTGGGCTGGCTGACTGTGCTGAAACGGCTTTGGTTGAGCTACCTGGTAACACGTTAAAGGCATAGCCAAGTGTGAAAATGCCCTTTAATCAGTCACATTCTCCATTATCTTACTATATATTATTATTGCTGTTTGACGACTATACATTTTATTGAGCGCTTCTTTTGTGTCTTGTGCCGTTTTGTAAACAACGATATTACAAACTGAGTAAGTGCTCATAAGCAAAAATGGATATTGAGCTACCTCTCCTATCTAGCAGTACTAATCCATGGGAGGTCTCAGCTAGGGCTGGTTTTGTTTACCTGGAAAGTACTCAAAGTGACTAGGAGGTGAATGGTGATACTAGAAAGAAAAGAGAACGTTTCAAGAGTTGGCTGTAGATACTCGTTACCTCGTAAAACGGATCTCTGTTCGGTGCTCCACCGAAGCCGTCAGTGCATGGGCCGGGGGGGCGATACGGATGTGCTTGCAGGAGTCCCGCCGGAGAATGCCCGGGGAGGGGGCTTTGGAAAGAAGGAGGACCCAGAGGTCCACGATATGGTGGGGGGAAGGGTGCCCTATTAAACGTGTCAGAAAAAGGAGGTCGCCTGGCAGGTAGATGCCCATACGGTGTTTGGGGTAAACGCGTCCGATGATAGTCCGAGTTCGACGCCCCTCCATGCATTCTGATACCTAAGATACTTCGACTTGTGCGGTTATCAACAAAAAACAGCTAGTAAGCAACAACGAACAAGCACTGCACGGTAACAGAGCGGCACATGAGTAATTATCGCACATATCACTGTAGCATGTTAAATTTTCGTTTAAGTCATTCGGTATTAAAGTCTGTCGCTAGCTAACCAGCTAGGTCCCAGTTTAGTTTTCACTTGTGTTTGGTTTTTCGGGGCATGCACACACCCAACTGCTGCAAACAATCACGTCGCCGCCTGCTGTCCTGGAGCTAAAAGCTCTAGAAATCAAGCAGAGATTGCTGTCAATCAACGTGCCTGCAGAAAGAGTTTTTTTTTTTTTATCAACGTGATATACAACGCCATATTCTGTTTCAATGCCGCATGAAGATTCACTAATATATCACTAAAAACATAGCAGAATTTCATAGACGTTTCTCATTTTCTACAGCCAATAAAACCGGCATAATTTAGGCCAACAAACAGCTATTTTGTTAGGACCCCGTAATGCCAACCTAGCATTGTGGTCTGCAGCCGCTTCTTGGCAGTAACATCTCGATTGATGATTTTCGGTTATTTTCTGTTTTTGTTGCTTTGACTGAATGGAATCTGACATTCTCGACTCTCTAGAGGATCTTGGGTGAGTGAACAAATGTAATAATATGTCGACGAGTCTCACACTTGCCTCAAGTTACCGGGACGAGTTGCCGGGATGGGCTTGCGCTGGCTGTCAGTGTCAGTAACAGATTTGTAACGGCGGTGCCTTGCTGGCTGAACATCGCCACAATCTGCAAGCTCGCCGATAGTCGTGGAATAATATGTGAAGAAACGAAACGGGCAGCTGTAACTGCATGATATGCACGGCCATTACAGTGCAGGACGTGAGATTGTGCTACGCCAAGAAAATCATGGGCCACAGATTGGTGTCAATCAGTGAATTCCGGTAGCTGGCTAGCTGAGATATGCATATACTTCGCCATGTTCGTGCAGTGTGACAGCTGTTATTGCTACCAGATGTTTTGTCAGTTACTCTTGATAATTGTTGGATTCCTAATACATTTTGATCTAATCAGAAACTAGGCACACGAGTTGAATAAGTTAGCTAGTTCGTTCATTGGCCTTAGGTAAAGATTTAACAACGGTTCGATAAGGTTGTCCGTCTATTATTATTTATTATTATTTTATTATTATTATTATTATTATTATTATTATTATTATATAAGCTACAGGTTTAAGGGCTCCAGGACGGTTTTCATTTCGTTGAATGCACACCCACCCACCGACCGAAGCGCTGAGGTGGCGATTAGGAGTGGATGACTGACACGGGCAGCCGAGCTTGTTTCACCCCGTGTTTTTTTAAGATACTGAGACTGAGGATTTAACGTGCTGTGAACTATTACCTGGAACACAGTTGTAATTGTCTTGCTGTGAACTGAAACCTGACACCAAACTTGTGATATTAAATAAGCTATATAGCTAGTAATTAGACAGCAGTTAGTAGTTAGACGCATCACCATACGGTTGATCTGTGAGGTAGTGTTTATCTTTGTTTTGATTGTTTGTTTTGTGTGTGTGGATGCGAGTGACTGGATTTCATACATGTTACTGGCCTTGATTGGCCAAAATTCAGCCCCATTGTGATTTCAGTGAGTAGACAGACAGGTTCTCCGAACATGAATGGAGTTGTGCAAGAGAAGAGAGTAAAATGGAGGCCATCATCTTCAGAAGGCTAGGGTGTGACTCCAGTGGGTCGTTGCATTTGATGGCAGATTATGTCAAATGCCCTTTGCAGGTATCAGGGCCCGTTGCTGGAGGATGGTGCTCTTCAGTCAGCCCTCAGTGGGGGTGCTGCCTCCCCGGAGTTCACCAAGCTGTGCGCCTGGCTTGTCTCTGAGCTCAGACTGTACTGCAGGCTGGAGGAGAATGTGCAGGCCACACACTGTGAGTCCAGAACCAGAACGCAGGAGCCTCGCTCTCCTGTCCTGACTGGATGTGTCATATACTATGCTATATACTTGCAGTTCCAGTCAAAGCAAATAATATTTAATAATCTGTTGAATAATACAGACCTGTACTGTAACGTGACATTTGCCCTAAGTTTTATCGAACATGTGTGTGTGTGACCTGCACAGGTCCGAATGATGCAGAGGGCTTCCAGCTGGAGATGAGTGGTCTGCTGGCAGAGCTGTGTTGTCCCTACAGCTCTCTCACCTCTGGAGACGTGACTCGTCGTCTGCTCAATGCCAACAACTGCCAGTTGCTGATTAGTGCGTTCCACACACCACCTCCTCCCCTTCATGACCTCTTGCCTTTTGAGATACTTCTGAGTAGATTAACCTTTTACATTACCGGGGGGGAGTAGGTGTTCGTGTAGGAGCTGTTTCTGGTGTCTGTGTGTTGACTGTCATTCATTCTTGGTGTGCTGTGAAGTGGAAAGGTTCGGTCCGGTTCTGAACAGAGTCTGGTTCCTCTCGCCTTAGCGTTTCTCATCTCCGAGCTGGAGGCTTCCAGGATGGTGCTGGTGAACCAGCCTCAGAAAACGGCATTGACCTCAGGAAGCGGAACTGGGGGCAGCCAGCTCTTCCTGGAGCTCAAGGGGATTTGTGTTGCTTTGGGCATGTCTAAACCTCCTGCCAACATCACAATGTTCCAGTTCTTCAGTGGCATCGAGAAGAAGGTAAACATCTCAGCTTTACAGTCATCCAGCCATGCATGCTCACACAACTAACAGCAGGTCCTTCTTCACCGCGTTTGAGTGGTGCGACTTGGTCACAGGTGGTTTTTTTGATGTCTTCTTTCTTCAGCTGAAGGAGGCTTTATCCAAAGTCCCTGCCAGACATGTTGGAGAACCTCTCCTGAAGAAGACACTTGGTCCCCTTCATTGGGTGAGTCACTGGTTAAATAAATGCCTAAATTAATATGTCTACTCTGACCTGCATATGTATAGATGTGTAGATATCTATATATGCATATGTATAGATGTGTAGATATCTCTCCACTCCCCTCCAAGGCTACTATCCTTATTCTTTGTTCTTCATTTATTGTATTTTTAGTTTGTTGTTCATTTACTATATTTGGTTAAATATTTATGAGTTCGTACGCCTATCCGGTGTTTATAGTATGTTACATACACAGGTACACTCATTCATCCACAACCACATAACATGGTGAACTGATCCTGATGTTATGGTGGCTAACAGTGACTGAAATCGTACACATTTACACTTCTTACCATTTTTTGGCATCATTAATAGCTTTCAAACAGCTATGATGCGATATATAACAGTATGATACGATACATAACAGTATGATACGATACATAACAGCTATGATACGATATATAACAGTATGATTTTCACTAAGTGTCACGAGTGTCGTGTTCTTCCCTTTCAGGAGAAAGTCATAGCCATCAACCAGGCCCTGGTGAACGAGTATGAGGTGAGGAGGAAGATGCTGCTGAAACGACTGGACGTGACCGTACAGTCCTTCGGCTGGTCGGACCGAGCCAAGGTGACTCCGCCTACCTCTTCCTGCCCCGGCCAATCAAAACTTCTTGCCCTCTGCCTGTGGCTCATTCCTTCCTTTTAATCTTTGGGTGGCAGCAGCAGAGATGAAAGGTTTAGTTGCACTATAAAAAAATTGTGTAGAAAATATATTTAAGAAATAAATCCTTTACTTGTTCCATGAAAAAGAAAAAAATAAAATTCATAAATCTTCTAAAGTGCTAGATAACATTATCTTGCCAGAAAGAATATTAGATATATTTCCTGGTGTATTATTATTGTCTAGAGCAAATCTAAACCACAGTCCTCAACTAGATCACGCAGATTTTTCATTCTAGAAACTTTTCAATGTGATTCTAAAATCCAAGAAAGTGGGATTCCAGTACCAGATCTGAATCTGAACCTCAGTACCTGAGTTTGACCCCCCCTGCTGGCAGACTCACGCGGAGCAGCTTGCGAAGGTCTACCAGCCGCTGCGCTCCATGCTGGCCCTGAAGGGCACGGTGTCCGTGGCTCACCTGCTGGCGGCCAGAGACGACCTGTCCAAGATCCTGCGCACGAGCAGCGGCCGCATCAGAGAGAAGACGGCCTGTGCCATCAATAAGGTGAGCCACCTCGCAGCGGCAGCAGGTGGCACTGTCTGCACTCCACAGCTCTTTGGTTTTTGTCTTATCAGAGAGTTTGTTTTTCTACAGCCCAGAGTGTTTGGTTAGTGCAATATGTGGACGACCCACATTCTTTTAAACTTGAATCAGCTCTTGTTGTTTAGACACAGAACAAAGTTGGAACGTTATATACAGTATTTCGAGATTATACACCAGTACACATACTTTTACACACGTGTGTATTATTAGCATATAGTGGATGCCGTAATGAAAGTGAATTCTTTTTCATGTTCCTGAAGGTTTTGATGGGACGTGTTCCTGACCGAGGGGGCCGACCCAACGAGATCGAGCCCCCACCTCCCGAGATGCCCACCTGGCAGAAACGACAAGACGGACCAGCAGGGGGCGGTGGAGGGCAACACTATGGCGGAGGAGGAAGAGGTGGAGGGGGTGGTGGCAGGGGCAGCTTCGAGCAGC
>JAOYMR010000010.1:17132312-17142994 GCA_025802075.1 Tenebrosternarchus preto | reverse complement strand
AGAATCTCTGGGCATTAACATTTTTTTCTTTTTTCTTAAATGTATTATATAATTTAAATACATGCATGGCTCCAGCCACATGAACTCACATATGACCATATATCGTCCCAGTCCTGCTCCACAGACAGACTCAGGAAATATTTTGTCCCTCATGCAATAAGACTGTTCAACTCCTCAAAGTTCAATAAAACAAGAACTCTATGATAATGCTGTACTCCATTCCCCAGAATTGACCCCTCCCCCATCTCTGTTACCTTCAACTGTCTACCCCCCTACATTAGTGTCCACTACAGCAGTTTGTTCGCTTATTTGCACTACTATATTATATTAAATTGCTGTATTTGCACTATCATAACCAATTACATCATTAATCTCAAGCGTTCTGCACTGTAACCTGGTTACATGAGTGTTTATATCAGTTCTCTGTACTACCACTCAAAGCTCAGTATTTTACATCTTTAATTTATCAGCTTTATACAGATTTAAAATCTATATATTGTACTGTATCTATATATTTCCATATTATTCATCTCTAATCTTTATTTTTCTTTATTGTTACATGTGTATCCAATGTGTATCTGCGGCTACTAGATGCCTTGAATTTCCCTCTGGGATCAATAAATAAATAAATAAATAAATAAATAAAGTATCTATCTGTCTATCTATCTATCTATCTATCTCTTATCTTATCTAAGACATTTGTAACGTTTCAACTTTCTAATTACAGATAGTTAAAATCCTCAACATCTATTTTTAGACAGTTCATAAAATGCAGCTCAAAGTTCCAAATATTATGTCATATTATATCCTATACTCTATTTAGGAGGTGGGAAGCTAGATACATAAATACATTAATGGATGTAACATGTAAGCTGGGGGGTTTACTCACATCTGCATGGATAAGGCCTCAGTAGATGAAAAGAACAGCGACTTCTTTCAATCAATTTCTATTCTTTTTGATTAATACAATTTTTTTTTAAAGAAAATATTCCTGATTCATGTAATAAAATGTCCCCCCTCCCCACAGGAAGAAGTATTGAACTGTAAAACCGTGTTTCTTTTTTTTGCAGTTGAGAACAATGACATACTACAGCCAGCAGAGGGGGTTAAAGGTCTGTAGTAGTAGGTGAATATATATTAAACATTTCTGAAATTAACCCTTGCATCAAAGAAATTCTGTCTGTACTGTTTTAACTGACGTAACAGAACAGGTGTCTCTACAGAGAAATTTAGAATATTATGTGTGTTTGTTTACTGCAATGGATCACAAGAAATTTCTCAGAAACATGAAAATGAGATCCATGCTATATGTGTAAATGCTTAAATGACAAATTAACTGAGTAATCATGAATTCTTCTGCAGTTTTAATTAACAACATACACTGACACTACAATTGAAGCCTACCACAGAATATACCAATGATTTTTGTTAGATAAGTGTTACAGTTTCTTTTTACAATTTACACAGACTCCCTGTTGTCACACAGTTAGTATTCATTTATATTTATACACATATCTTTGGACAGACAATTCACTTTGAGTTAACCACCAGTAGCTTCTGCATGTATGAGTTCAGCCATTTCTGTCTCTCCATGGCTGTGAGAAGTTTACTTTTCTCCCTGAATGCTGCATCGTCTGCGACTACAATGTTTCTCTTCACCTGATTGCCTTCTCTCTGTGTCCAGGCACTCGGCCACTCCTTCACCAGGTCTGCTTGTGTCTGCGATCGGCTCAGGGGTGTCCACTCGCCCACACCCAGCTGATGCGCCCTGAGCCCAGCTTCGTCAAAGTCTGGCACGGACAGCATTTGAATGCTCCAGTCACGGAGGGAGATGGAAGGGTAGACAACCTCCCATTGTTCCTGTCGAGAAGCATCTTCACCAACTGGAGGGGAGTTTCTGTGGCCATCATACAAGAGATCGTTTAAAAAAATTCCCCCTCCATTTTCATAAGAATGTGGAGTGAAGACACTGGGGGAAGGCAGTGTGTGAATAACCTTTACCTCCGCAGGAGCTGAGGGATGGCAGAATTCCCCATCACACACATCAGCACAACAAATAACAGTGCAGGATTGCAAGACACATTGAGCACCACCATCTGTAGTGAATGTGTATACACACACACACACACACACACTCAATTACAATTATGCTGCATCTGCACTGTGGGTACTGACTCATTTACCATCTGCTCTATGAGTACAGACTCATTTATCATGTGATATGAAGAGATGAATCAGGAAAATGTTCATTGTGTGCAATGCACCACATTTTCCAACAACATAACCTTGATTTATTTTTATATTCGCTGACTCTGCGAGTTCAGCCTCTGCTTTTATTGTAGAACTTACTTTCTTTAACCCCCCTATAAAAAGAACATTAAAATATTGCAGTCGTGTGTATGTAATGTGTCGAACATCAGTCTCACCTTTCTGGTTCTCGATGGCGTTCGCTGCTGTGCCGTGACACCTTGCCTCCAGATGTTTCTGCTGAAGAGCCTCAACCTGGTTTGTGGATTCCAAGCTAACTTGCAGCTCTTCCATACAATACGTTGGCAAGCACGGATGCTTCTCTGTTCCTTGCTTCGTCGTTCTCTTGTTTTGATGTTGGACCACCCGAGCTGTTGCAGACGTTTGGGGCGTAACTTTATGTGCAGGTACAAGGAAAATGGTTCACGTTCCAGGTACTAAAGTGAATGTGCTGGAGTTTATGGTTCACGGATCATATATATACAGCCTTCGTCACTCAGAAGGTGCAAAGAGATACAGGAACGATGAAAGGCCATGTATCACACGCCCCTAGATGTCCTGTTTGGCTAGAGTCTTAAAATAGATCGCAGAATCAGAGAAAAACAGACCTGATTTGACGTCACAGAGCTTAATGATGTCTCAAAAAAAAAAAAAAAAGGAGTGGAAGTGGAAAAGCACCCACACAGAAGTGAGATGATCAAAACTAGATGATACTTCCTGGTGCTGTGCAGAACTGACGTTCATTGGCTAATTCAATCCTATCATCCTGCCATGAGCGCTGAAGGGGTGTTTCCTGTAACATAATGTGTGATCTGTTTAGAGGTTGGTAACAAGGAACAAGGATCAATTTGGATTAGTGTTATTTTATGTCTTCTAGAAATCTACAAACACTGGGATACCAGGCCATGGAAGATATTGGTCTCATTAATTGGTTAGATCTTTTAAGTATTATGTTGGACTGAATAACTTGCCTTGTGACAAATTCACACAACTTTAGTTTTATAAGGCAAAGAGCCAACGGTGACTCATACATACACAGATGCCAAAAAGAAAGAAGTTTGTTTCACATATGGATTTTATCATGTCATGTTAAAGACTTTGGAAAGAAGGAGACCAAACCAGTGCACTGTCCCTCCCAACACTGATACTAGTCCAGGTTACTCTTCAGTGTGGCTGGGGGCTCATGCTGTGTGTTGGTCAGCGTAAGGAGCAGAAGAGTGTCAGAAGTCGCTATGGGTCTCATTGTTCTCTTGTTAAATGCAGCATCCTTCCCCTTAAGGATGGGACTTGGTCAAGTCCAGCCCAGGAAGGTCCTCATTAACGCATACAGCCTTCATTTGGCTCTCGTTTAAAATAATGGCCATTGGTGGATAATGCAAAGCATCAGGCACTTGGGTCCTAACACTCGTTAGGGGGCAAGGCATAGGTGACGTGGTCCAACTTAAACACACACACACACACACACACACACACACAAACGATGACTAGAACAAGGGCAAAGTGCAGAAAAAAGGACTGTGAGATACGGATAGTCACAACCACAAAGAGGCTGTGTGCATGATGGCCAAATCATAATCTCTCAATCTTCTCATGCACACTTGTACTGTCCTACACATACATTCGAACCTCTTTTTTTTACACTTTTTTCTATCTCTCATCTCTTTGTTTTTACTTCAGTAAACAATGCTGTTGCAGACATAATGAAAAACCTTTCCAAAGTCCAACTTTAGGAGATGAAATACAACCTTAACTTTACAAGAATGTAAACTCTAACCCTAAGCCTACCCTAACCCTAAACCCTACACCTAACTCTACACCCTACACCCTTTAAAGTACTATGAAGCATTTTCACTCTTGAAACAAGAAGAGGAAACCATGCTCTCCTTCTACAGTCTGTACAAAAACGTTTGATGTTGAATGTATGAAAGTTTCACTTTTATTTCTTATTATTAATGTAAAAAGCAAACAAGAATTTGTGTATCTTCCTCCAAATGCAGGAATATTTACTTCCCAGAAATGTTTCACCCAGTAAACAGGAAAATAAATGTCAGTGATGGCATTATGTAGCTGAGAGGTTAGACACCCAGGCCTGGCCAGTCAAAACATTCAACCATGTCTTTCATTGTACCATCAGTAAAAATATTTGTTCTTGACACCCCATGGCTAAGTGGTGCTCACAAAACAATGTTGGATTCATAGATAATTAGACTGTTTGAGGACAAGCCTGGGCTTTTAGGGCGGGACAGTATCCATCCTACTAGGGAGTAAGCTGCTCTCCTTTCTAGTAACATTAGTCACAGTCTTGTGACAGACTTAATCAATAATACACTTGATTTAGTTATTACGTATGGTTTAGACAGAGAGAACAGTCATCCCACCCCAATCTGATGTCACTGTCATCAGACCATTTTCTTATCTCGTTTGATCTATCAGTCACAAAATAGCCATTTCCCCTCACACAGTGTTCCAGCTCACGTGGAAGGGGAGCCTTAACTTTACAAGAATGGCACACACACACACACACTTGTAACTACAGAGAGGCACTTACTGCTGCCCTTTACCCTAAAAGAAAAGAACAAAAATTACCCAAGATATTTAGTACAGTTGCACAACTGACTTGGACTGACAGATCACATCATCACTCAGTAGCATCAACTTTATAGGTTTTTAGAGGTTTCATTCAGAGGATTATTGTGGCATCAGGGACTTACATAGACACTGATACAGCCATGTCAGTAAAGTGACTGTATTTGTGGCTGTTGGAATACTGTCACCCTTGGCTTGATTTGCTTTACTGCTTTACGATGGCTGTTGTAAAAATCACTACAAAGATAAATTTGACTTGATTTGACACAATATTCATCAGAAATTCACAACTTTCCTTCTACAGCACTATCAAATGGTAGTACTAGAAGCATGGGGTGGTGGTGGCAGGGTTAATTCTTGCGTTTGACTAACATACTTAAGCCCTCAGAGTGACCTGACTTTTATTTGAGGAAATTTTTTTTTTTTTCGTGAACAAGAAAATCTTGATTGGTTGCTTCTAGTAGGTCAGTGTTGCACACTGCAGAAGAAGGGTTAGGATTAACCCTAACCCTTCGTAAGTGTTAAGACCCTTTGGGTTGTAAAGTGCATGTGATGCTTTTTCCTTTAGTGTATCGGTGTTGACTACAGGTTTGAGTGGGGAGGCGCCTTCCATGTATCTGACTGGCCACCACCAGAGGGCGCCAGCCTTAAAGAAGGAAATGGACATGGAGGATGAGCTGGTGTGAGCTGGTTCCCGGGTTCACTGTTAGAAAAAGCTATTGTTAAAACTGACTTGTTAAATCTGTATTGTTTGTTACTGAAGTTTTTGTGGGTGGTGTGACAACTCTTGTGATTGATACTTGGATGGTGTGAAATCCTTAAATCTCTCAATGGGGAGAAAAGATAAATGGTTATTTTAGTTAGAAAGGTATCAATGGGGTGAAAATATAACTATTTCTTTTTCATTTCTCTCCTGGTTGTGTTATTTAGGGAGTCTCAAAGAACACCTTTAAGCAACAATTTTAAACAACAATTTAGCTAGATTAATTATTGACAACATATAAAAAGATAATCCTTTAATTGTATGCATCTTAAATGCTATAGAAAATGTGCTTTGGTTAAATTTAAAATTGTGCCTATTACAGAATACACCCTCTAATCTCTGAATTACATATACATTCTTGTTATTCATACACACAAACATAATTCCTGTAATGTGTCAAACTGCATGTATAAATTGGAATATAATCCAAAACATTCTGAAGATATAAAAGAATAAAAGGAGCATTACATAATACAAACTACTAAACATATTAAACACAGGCCTCTGTACTTAACCCAAGCCTTACAAAGAGCCTCACAAAATGTATGATGTCAGAAAAAAAAACATTTCATATGAGTACCAGAATAAGGTTTTGTGTTATTAATGAGGATTTATTAACCTCCAATTCTTCTTTTCATCATTTGACCTCTAATGTAATCTGAAGATCTCCACCTCAATTACAGAAACAACTGCCAACTGGATATTTATATTTTATATTTGTGGATGAGCTGAAGAACTAGAATTTTAGAATATTTCTGTGTTGTTTGAGGAAGCAGCTCCTTAGGAGGGGAAGTTCCGTTAATCATGGAGTAGTTGTTCATCAAAGAGAAGCGTCTTTTTCAGAAGTGTGTGTTTATGAAGTGAAATATTTATAAGATCATGATCCTGCTGCTGGTGGCAGTAGGTCTGTTGTGATTCTTAACCTTTGAACTCAACAAGGACTTTTGTCTTCACGACAGTATAAGGATTTTTTTTATATATATTTTGAAAGCTTGCTCCAGCTGTCCGAAGCCTTTTGTGCAAACCACTTCCCTTTACTGTCCGATTTCATAAGTCAGTCAAATCAAACTGTCCTCCAAGATCGCAGTCTGTTCAGTGGTGGATGGTGTCTGGCTGTCAGGCTCCTGTCCTGGCCAGCGTCCGTGGCGATACACGAAGTAATATTCTTTACGTGGCTCACTGTGGTGCAGACAAGATTTGATAGCAAGTGGGAGTTCCTCAGGGGTCAAGGGTCGGTAGAGTCCATCCACGAGCACACACAGACAGAAGGAATCTGGGTCCAACACCTCAAACTTCTCAGCACACTGTGTGCACAAGTCTTGAGCAGTTGTACTGGGGCGAATCCCCAGCGTCTTGGTGTTGGAACCAGCTTCCAGGAAAGATACATTGATGAAATCCTGCAAAGAGCAGAATGGTCATCATTCTCGGAAATGTGTATCATTATAACATTTATTTTTGTTTGTATTAGTGTAAATTTTGTGGATGAGACAAATAATCTTTACTTTTTGAATGTTTGATGTTTTCATAGGACAGAATCTGTGTACGGCCACTAGTCACACACCATGAACAGTCACTACATAATGATCTGCTAATTTGAACATAGTGTTTATTCCATCTGCTTCTCATCATTCTAGGCCTGACATCTTTTGTTCTGTATGAAGGTCTAACTAGCGGTGTTTACTAGCCTTTATGTTTGGTGTTAGCTACTGTTGCAACCAAAATATGCATATGCCACAAACGTTCGATCTCTCTGTATACAAATACATTTCAATATTGTCTGGTGGTAAAGCACCCGTATACAGGTCCTACAGGTAAACGTTTTGCTTCACCCACCTGTACAGATGAGCGCGAGGCACGAGCCTTATTGAGGGTGCGGCGTCGCTCCCACCGATGAATCGAGTCCTGGATCTCCAGACTCAGCTGCCTGGTCACAGCCTGCTTGTCGTAGTTCTTTATGTGCTCCAGAGCTCCATATGTGGTGGTGAGATAGTATGAACCTGATCACACAACACACAACACACAACACACAACACGTTGTTGAGAGCGCGCTCAAATACAGTGATCACCCCCCTGCCCCAACACACACACACACAGATACTCAACATGCTGTTAACACCAGCGATGATGCTCCACAGTAGTCTCCTAAGTCAGGGAAGCCCTACAGGCTACGTTCTGAGGAACCCAGGTTCTGTTTATGTATCCAGTGTGCTCCCACTCTCCTAGTTGTAGCGCAGCTATGTGTGTGTGTGTGTGTGTGTGTGTGTGTTTTCACCCTCTCCCAGCTGCAGCGCTGGATCCATCAGTTCCATCATGTACTCCACGTCCAGTACCAGGCAGGTCATGTTGCACCGTGCAAGAACATAAAGCAGCACAGGCAGGAAATCATCAGCACCGTGAGTCTTACCTGCACAGAACACAGAACCCAGTACAGAACACAGTACAGTACAGAGCACAGAACAGCACAGAACACAGCACAGAACAGAAATCAGCACAGAATAGAACACAGCACAGAACAGAACAAAGCACAGTACACAGTACAGCACAGAACACAGAACACACATCACATGACAGTTCAGTTTATATATCAATCAAAACATTACAGTAATATTCCAGCTTTAAGATTGTGTCTTTAAACAGTATTAACAGCAGTGGAGGTGCCACTCAGTACTGCTTCTCGCATATTTACTCCACATTTGATTTCTTTACTCAAATAACTTACACTTTTCAGGGTTTTGCACACAAACAGAAAAAAAAAACATATTGTACTAGAAACTGAGTGTACCACAAAAATGCACACCAAGTCTACCTAGAATCCTTTTACTAGTCTCTTTCCCATTACTAAACTTCATAACCCCTCCCCCTTACCTGGGCAGCCAACAGACATAGACTCATAGATCATCTTGCAGGTCTTCAGGAGCAGGTTGATCTTCTTCTGAGGTGAGTACTCCTGATGCAGGCTGCCCAGCTTCACCTGAATTTTCTCCATTACATGTGTTTCAGGAACACTGGTGGTCACTCCCAAGTCTGTGGTAGTGGTGGCCAAGACAATCTGCTGGTTCTCCTTCAGCTTCTTCAGGATGCTTGTCCGGGAGTGAATGTCCCTCAGCCCATTGTATATCAGCTCCTTTAAAGGCTTCAGGACACTCTTGCAAAGTGATGCCTCAATGATTATCTCTAAAGAAAAAGTTAGATATAGATATAATCAATTAAACAACCAGATAAAATCACCTGATTGTAAAATCATCAAACTCCATTAAACCAAGCCACAATAAGCAAACATTATCTCTCTATTACACTACTGGGTAATAATACTTTTAATTGTGTGTAAACTTATATGGTGGAAGATTGGATTGTGAACACAACTATGAGAGACAGGCTTCACAAAATATTTATTTGTTTAGCAATGTTCTTACTCTACAGGCCTTAATTATTGCTGTATGAGTGTGTGTGTGTGCCCTTGCCCTCGTCAGTTTTACCACCACAAAATAGCAATATTTATGAAACAAAACTTTGCAACACAATCTGAACTTTTTTTGGCTTCCCAAACTAAATTAGCTGTACCATACAGAACGTCTAATAATGACAGAGCAATTAAAACTAAATCAGCTGTACCATACAGAACTTCTAATACTGACAGAGCAATTAAAACTAAATCCATGAGATATTTAGGTCCACGTGATCTTAAGCAAAATACAGATGAGCAACAATGTTATTTTTGGAGAGCAACAGTTTTCTCCTCCCATCCCTTCCATGCACAGCACTTCTCCTGCTAATCGACTCATGAGCATTTTACTCTTAGCTGTGTAAGAAAGGCCTTTAGTTAGAGAGAACCTTTGTGACCTCACATCGCAGACTTTTACATGTCTTGCTGTGATCTTTGTTGGTCAATTTTTCTAGACTGATGAGCATCAATAACTCCTCAGAAATCTCCTTTGTTTGTGCCATGATAAACTTCCACAAATGTGGTGAATATCAGACATTACTAGATACCTGTTCTCTAAACAAAACAGGCCCTTCACACCCATCATCCCACTGACTGACAACACCTGGCTCAAATTTACTTTGTGAATTATCTGTTTCACATAGTTATGCCACTCACCGTGGCATGTGTAATATTGGACAATTTTTCTCAATAAATAAGTCAAATATTTTTGTCTCATTGGTTTGACTTTGTTCTCCTTGTCTTCTTTTAGAACTTGTGTGACAATGTGATGAAATTTTAGAACGAATGTACAGTATTTAGTCAGTCACTAATTGTGCAAGTTCTCTCACTTAAAAAGATGAGAGAGGCCTGTAATTGACATAATAGGTAGACCTCAACTATGAGAGACAAAATGAGAAAAAAAAATTCAGAAAATCATATTGTCTGATTTTTAAAGAATTTATTTGCAAATAATGGTGGAAAATAAGTATTTGGTCACCTACAAACAAGCAAGATTTCTGGCTGTCACAGACCTGTAATTTCTTCTTTAAGAGGCTCCTCTATCCTCCACCTGTATTAATGGAACCTGTTTGAACTTTTTATCAGTATAAAAGATACCTGCCCACAACCTCAAACAGTCACACCCCAAACTCCACTATGTTGAAGACCAAAGACCTGTCGAAGGACACCAGAGACAAAATTGGAGACCTGCACCAGGCTGGGAAGACTGAATCTGCAATAGGCAAGTAGCTTGGTGTGAAGAAATCAACTGTGGGAGCAATAATTAGAAAATGGAAGACCTACAAGTCCACTGATAATCTCCCTCGATCAGGGGCTCCACACAAGATCTCTGCCCGTGGGGTCAAAATGATCAAAAGAACGGTGAGCAAAAATCCCAGAACCACACGGCGGGACCTAGTGAATGACCTGCAGAAAGCTGGGACGAACGTTACAAAGGCTACCGTCAGTAACACACTATGCCGCCAGGGACTGCAGTGCTAGACGTGTCCCCCTGTTTAAGCCAGTATATATCTGGACCCGTCTGAAGTTTGCTAGAGAGCATTTGGATGTTCCAGAAGAGTATTGAGAGAATGTCATATGGTCAGATGAAACCAAAGTAGAACTGTTTGGTACAAACACAACTCGTCGTGTTTGGAGGAGAGT
>JAOYMR010000010.1:17106324-17132212 GCA_025802075.1 Tenebrosternarchus preto | reverse complement strand
GTGAAGACTTACAGAAAACGTTTGACCTCTATCATTGCCAACAAAGGATATATAACAAAGTATTGAGATGAACTTTTATTACTGACCAAATACTTATTTTCCACCTTTATTTGCAAATTCTTTAGAAATCAGACAATGTGATTTTATGAATTTTTTTTTCCTCATTTTGTCTCTCATAGTTGAGGTCTACCTATGATGTCACTTACAGGCCTCTCTCATCCTTTTTAAGTGGAAGAACTTGCACAATTGGTGACTAATTAAATACTTTTTCCCCCACTGTACATATAAATCTATATTTTAATATAAAGAGTTCACAAGCTTTCAAGCACCACTGTACAAGTATACTGGAACCCAACAATATGGGTAATGGAGAAATTCTGAAAATAATGATCAAAATTATGATCATTCAAAATTATATGATCAATATACATACGGGACTCAAATGAACCAGTGTATGCTGCAGAGTTATGTGTAAAATACATTTCATACATGTAAAATAAATACATGTAAAATACATTTTCCTCTCAAAATACTGAAATGTGTGTTGAATTTGTGCCTTTAAGTAAATCACATGTTCATGATGTAAGTACTGCAGACAGGTGAGAAATAATCATGTTTAAAGTTGGTAGACTATGGGTCAATATGGTTTCATGGTTCATATTTAAAGGTGGTAGACTATGGATTAACTCACTAATATTAGGATGCTCTTATAAAAAACCCAAGTAACTGTCAGCTAGTTCAAAATGCTGCAGCCAGAGCACCAACTAGAACTAGAAATAGGTGACCAGTGTCAGGGACTAAGCCCCCATAACCCCCCCTCCCAGAGTCTTGGTTCCTCCCAAGGTTTCTTCCTCACGCTCTTAGGGAGTTTTTCTTTGCCACTGTCGCCCTTGGCCTGATCACTGGGGGCTTGGACTCAGACACTTGTAAAGCTGCTTTGAGACAGCATCTGTCGTAAAAGGCACTATATAAATAAACCTGATTTTAATTTATTTTGATTTGTTCGTGAAATTAACAGATGATTTAAGAATCTCTGAGCTCATTTTTACCTTGTCAAGCATGTAGGCCAATTCATAGAAGTTCATTATTACTGTTACTACAGACACTCATCAGCTATCTCATTAAACACAAGTACTCAGTAGCCACGGTATTATGTCTTGTACATGCATGGTTTCATCCTCTATCCTGTTAACCAGTGGTCTGTTTCTGACCACTGAAACATTTACAGCCTTTAGCAAACAGGAAGAACTTGAGTCCAAAGTAAATTTTTGACTTTCAAATCTAAACAAACACAAATACACTTACAACATAGAGATGATACTAGATAAAACTTAAGACACTTTATGCAAATGTATGGTGTGAAGGAACTGTGCAGATAAATTACCCAGCTTCTCCTCTGAGTAAGTGGCTGGCTCCAGTAAATTCTGCAGCTCTGCGCTCTGGATCAGGTAACTCTTGAGCTGGGTCATCATTTGTCTGATTTCTTGGAGCATCTCTGTACTGGAGGAATGCCTTTGCATAGTTTCCAGAGTAAAAGCTCTGTAATCCTGCACCAGGCTCCCAAAGTAGGTGCTCCCATCCCGAGCCAGCTCCACAATCCGTTTCTGCAGCTTGCGGTCGGCGCACATGAAGCTCGTGAAGACGGTGGAGAAGTTGACCATGGAGAGTCGCTGCTTGGCACGGCCTAGCATGATGGTGGGCGTCCTCTTCACCAGGGCGCCAGCTGTGGTGGTGTCCACCTCCTCCTCTGTGCTGCTGGTAGAGTAGGAGTCCTGGTCCGGCTGGAGAGCACCTCCCTCGGGGGAGAACAGAGAGACATCCGGAGCTTTAGGGTGGCCTGCAGAGATGCACAGGGAGGGGAGCGTGGATGCGGGTGTGTGGGCGGTCTGTGGAACATGAGAAGCAAATAAGGGACGTTCTTGAGAGGCTCCTCCAAGGGTGCCGTTGTTATCTTGGCCAAACGTGGCCAGCGCTTGAGAGAGTCGTTTCCTCCTAGGCGGTGGCACCGGAGTTCTAGGTTTCTCAACTTCAATTCCTGTAATCACAGGGGCTCCGTTTGACATCTTGGAGGCATTTACCAGTACTTCTTCTTCTACTTCCCTTGGCTTTCCAGGGGAACCTGAAGGCCTCTCTGACTGTGCCATGCTGCTGTCGTTCAAGCAGATAAGAGACACCACAGGAGGTCCAGACTCCTCCCCGTCTGCCTCTGCAAGCACGGAGGCACTGCTCTTGGGAGGATCTTGCTGAGTTTCTTCTCCTGAGGCCTGGCTATCTGACAGCCTGCGCCGGAGTGGCACCGGGGGAATTCTGGGAGAATTCCGGCTAGCCTGCTTCCTGACTTCGCTTGGAGGTAGCTGTGCTTCAGCTGGCTTCGCTGTCTCTGCATCGGCGCTGGACACTGGAGTTCCTTCTCCTTCTGCGCACAAGCACTGATTTCCTTCCTCTTTTGGCACTGTACAGAGAGGAGAGCTCAGAGAGGGTAGGGCAGACTCCTCTGACGTAAACTCCTCTTTGGTTGGGTTAGGAGAAGCACCTTCGGACTCACTGAGGGGACGAGGAGGAGGAGGTAATGGCGGGGGTCTCCTGTACTTGGGAGGAGCCTGAACAGGCACGTTGAGGCTCTGGGTCCTGGAGATGGGTGCTGGAGGGCTGGGCGGAAGACTGTTGCAGTATTCCTCAATGAAGATGGGGTTGACGTACCACAGCCGGTCGCCGCCTGCTGAAAGCTGAATCTCACAGGAGCTGCTATGGTCTGGACCGGCCAGACTGCATCCACTGGCCACAACTTTACTTGAGTCATCAAGACAGCGATTGTTCAGCATCGAGCCCCAGAACTCTGTAAATGCAACATCACCACAGCAGCACTTTACATCAGCTAACATGGCCTGAGGCCCACGAATATTTTAGTTAAATCTTTGCTGTTGCGTCTATTCATTAGATGTTAATGTGGACTGTGAACACAGTGATGTCACACGGCTACTTCAAGCGGAAGCCACAGACTTGCATATATAGACGTTGCCAAAAAAAAAAAGCTTTCAGAGTCGCAGACAATAACACAAACAGGAACAAACAAAACCTGAAGTATAGTGTAACCTGGACTCTAATCATGGATGGAAAGTCAAATGCCATTCAACACACAAGTAAAGATTCAGAGAAGTGAAATTACTAGCAAATGTAGAGCCAAGTTCATATAGGATGTATTACCTAAGCCAATTGTGGAAATCACGTCCATGTCTTCATATTTAGTTGCTTGGATGATGGCCTGAGGTAACTTCAAGGTGAAGGGGAGAATATCCCTGCATACACAACACTGTATATAGCACACACTCATGATCAGAGCCATACAGTGAATACAGTGAACAGTAAAGCTCAACTTACCGGCTGACGCAGTAGAATGCAATTAGTTTAAAGATGTTGTCAAAGACTAGCACAGAGCCTTCAAGATACAGCACTGTGGAAAAAGGAGACAGATTTGTTTATGGTTAGGCCAAGGATTCCTTGTCTCATGGATAAAAATTGTTTCATCCAATATTAACAGCAACGTACTAAGTAGGGTTATCAGTATGTAGTGAATACACACACACACACACACGTAATAAAACTCAACCATTCCTTCAGTGAATATGAAATCATTAAAATAAAAATATCATTTAAGTATCTATGCTTTATTAAGACAAAGGACGAACACCCACATGTGAACATGCACTCAAATACATGCACACTCAAAGCACTCAAATACATGCACACTTGCACAAACATGCACAGACAAAGGCGGCTGGGGGAGGAAGTCCCGCACTGTTACCATCAGGAAACCTGTGGTCAGTTCCTCAGCACCGCACACCTAACCCACCTCAGTCTTCTGCAAGGTACTCTGTCTTGCTGTGTGCGTGCATGTGTACCAGAATCATGTTGGAGTTTTAACTAATTTATCAATGCAAATTTTCTTAATGACAGAGCTGAACTCACAGGCCTTTTCCTCTTTTACAAGTAACTCCTGGACCTTCGGCTCCCCCTGCTGGTCTGGGAGCCGCACTGACAAAACCATCAACTTCTGACCAGCGTTCCTCCTCACTATGAAAATCTGTGTAAACGTCAACATATTGTGAATTAAAACTAGCTGAGCATAATACGGTGCCTGCATGTCTGCTAGAGAGAACTTTATATGCATCTACATGCATATAAAGACTTATAAATTACTGTAGTCATTAATATATATTAATGATTAATGATTAATTAATTAATTATTAATAATTAATTAAATAATTATTAATGATTATTAATGGTGAGTTTGTTGACAGTCTCACCCCTGGCGATTCCTTGATGAGTATACGAAAGGCTCTTTCCTCTGCTGTTCCCAGCTGCAGCCACACTGGGCAAGTCTTGATCAGCTTCTCCAGGATGTTTATATTGGGAAGGGGGGGCTTCTGCCAGCGGTCAGCTTGGGCTGGTGCAACAGGACCTTTGGATGCAGCGAGAGGTTGGGGTCTGGGCCGAGGGGGTGATGAAGGTTTGGAGCTGGGGCGTGGGGGGGGGGGCCTGGAGATGGCCGACAGCTGCTGGGTGGGCAGAGGCAGGCAGGAGGGTCTGGGCGGGGACATGGGCTTCTGTGGAGGAAGAAAGGAGGATGCAGAGCAGAGAGGTGGTGGAGGAGCTGGAGCCGGAGTGATGCCTTTCCAGTTAGTGAAGAGAGGTGAATGGGGACGGCGGTGGCAAGTAGAGTCGACCGAGATGTCAACCAATGGGAGTGGCGATGTAGAAATGTCAACCAATGAGAGCGGCATGGATGTGGCTGGAGGAGAACAGCTGAGAAGCAGGGGGCTTGGGGAGGTGGGTGAAGTGTGCGTAGGGAGGGCAGGAGATGCTGTCGTAGGGGGTGAGGAGATCATGTTGCATAATGAAAGAAAGACTGCAGATGAAACAAGACGATCTTAAATGTGAAGATTTAGTGAGGATTAGAAGCCAACCTGTGCAGAGAGAAAAGAATCATACATGCCTCTTTATAACCTATAAGAAAAGAGCACGTCTATCATTTATGTGGGTGAGACCACAAATACACAGTCGGTACACAATGAAATCGAACAGAAGCAGGACTGAAGACTCCAGCTAATCAACATCTCTTTAGTGGAAAATAAAGTCAATATGATTTGCATGTTAGTGGAAAATAGTGAATGTGAATGAAAGCAGTTTCCCTGGCCCTCTACCATGTTCATTCTTTTATAGCGTGATTATATGCAGGGCTGTGTGTTTGCTAGGTTGTTTCTGTTACTGCTAGCCTGCTCTTCATGCTAAAGTTCTCTTTAACCTTTCTTCCTTTCTTGGCAAGCAAAATCTTTTCCTTCCCTCATCCAAACACACAACTATGTCTCCCTAGGACAGAATTCTGAACTCTACAAAACACTTTCATTATTGTTCTTTTATTGACATATACTACAGACAAGTAAGAGTAAATACAGGACAAATAGCTATAATAATAACATATAGCTAACTCTTAGAGGAGTGGCAGATGGCTAAAGATAGACAAAAGTTATGCGTCTACTGCTATCAACAATGGAAGAGATCAGTGAAATGTAGGATTTTTTATTTATTCATTTTTGCAGAAACGTTATATTATGTGTATGTATTTTTCCATGTCTGGAAACTTACCAGGTAGACACCCAAGAGTCCTTGGTTAAACCAGCTGTTTTCCTCATCGTTCTGCTTTGCACACACCAAACTTGTCTTTCTCCGAGCCCTGGCTTCTTTGTTTCTTATTTATTCCTTCACACAGAAACCCTGCTTGGTGCAAGAGAACCTGCCAATGTCCTAGTTCTCGTTACACAGTAGAAAAATGGGATGATAAAGAACAAAATTTTTACAGAAAAGTCTCTCGTCCTTTCTGTCTCAACTTCCTGTCTCTCTGTGAACAGCGGTGTTGTCAGGAAGGGGTTGTCCAGGGTGGTCAGCCAACACTTAACACGTACACATACAGAAACTTACCCACTCACTCACTCTCTCACACACACACACACACACTCAACATATACACATACTCTCTCTCTCCCACCCACACACTTAATATTTAAACATTTAAACTTAACACACACACACACACTTAAATATCACTCCGTCATTCATGCCTCATTAAAATAAAGAAGGATGTGACTTATCTAAAAACAGTGCTGAACTGAGTGGATACGTGAAACAATCTGAAGCATTTCTGAACAGCAGACCTCCCCCACTTGCCTAGCATCTCAACCTAAGTAATTCCAGATGCCAAGGGAGACCCTGAAAGGCTCTACAAGGAATGCAGGGCAACATGTGTTTAGTGTTCGAGCGAGAGCCCGACCCCAGCCTGTCCCTGTGGGCTCCAGTGCACTGTGTACACTACATTTACAGTGTGCCTGAACAGCAACAGCTGCCCCAGAGCGTCCTGTTCAGTGGAGATCCGTCAGACCTGCAGGAACCATCCTGTTCAGTGGAGATCCGTCAGGCCCACAGGAACTGTCCCGCAGGTAAATGTGCTTTTTTGTTTTTTGCACTATGTACCTGTAAATCAGTTTTGTTAAAGATTTGTGACTAAACTGTGTCTACAGAAATGCAGTTTTAGACCCGTCACAGAGTAGACGTGCATATGGAGTGTTTAGGTTTTTTGTCACGTTTGCTTGCTAGCAGCTGCACCATGCCCGCAGATGTTTCCTGTTGGTGAGGTGTGACCTCCTCACTCCACTGAACTGCGAGGAGTGAAGAAAACATTAAGTTGTTCAAAAGCACTAAAAACCCAACAATCTCCTACTATAATTTAGCACAAAGTTAGAAAGCCCAAGTATTGACTGACTGCCATGATGATGAACGCAAAACCCACCAATTTGCTTCATCACACATAGGAGGAAGTCGGTATCTGGTCACAGGAGGAGCGCAAAAGCAGTGATGACGGTCATGGAATCTGAAGGAAGGAAAGAGGGCGGGAGGAGGGAAGCTTGACTCAGTCTGCCTAGCCAGTCAGACTTTCCTCTCCCCCAGCAAAGGCTGCTAAGGAAATCCATCTTAAATCCACCCTGAATCACTGTTACTCTCCCAGCAAAAGGAATTACATACTGTGATTTGGCAGACGAAAAGGGGAATGTTTCTTAAGGTGCCATTCGATCCACACATACAAGCGCAGAACACCGTCTATTGGCAGAGGCTAAAGTCTACAGCTCTCTGAATAAAGCTACGAATGACAAGGTCGTGGACAGGTTCCACATTATTTGCTTTTATCTAATGTTGGGGTACGCAGGATCAGGGACACTCCTAATACAGAAGGCCCAAACAGATCAGTGTTCTGCAGGTGCAGAGAGTAACCAACACACAAAATTACTGCACAAGGTTACTGCTGTTCTGAACCGGTCGTCTAATAACAGGTTCACAGATGAAAGTTCTGGGTTGGTAAAATGATCTAGTTAGTTATCGATGTGACATCTCCAGTGCCTGGGTCAGTGTTTCTGTTTATGGACCAAATCAATTCATAACATTTCCAAGTACATTTTTTAAAGAACTAGTCTTGACGTCATGTTTATACATCAGATTTTAATGGGATTATAATGGTCTTTAACCTGTGTTTAATAATAAACAATCTCAAAAAGCTTCATTCAAATATGAATCAATGTTGAGAAACAATCAGGATTGACATGGCTCTTTTTGACATAAATTGACATAAAAGTTTCCATAACAAGACAACACATCTCAGTTTAAAGTAATGATATTTTCTTTATTAGCAATCAAACAGATATTTGATAGTTCTAGATGTATTTATAAGAACTATTCATTTTAAGTGAAAATAAGTTCTCCAAATTTTATCCCAATATTACATGTGCAAACATTCGGTTCACATCATACAAAAATGCCTCCAGTCATTCAATATTCTTTCAATGGAAACTGGCATTGTGATGAGAGCAATATTACTCTATTAATATTGTAATTACTCAAATATTCACAAGGTTTAGTTCCCTTTTATAAATAAAGTCAACTTATATTTTATATATATATAGCAACTTGGACTCATAACAGGTTAGAACAGCCTCAGGAAATGTCTCTGGTTCCTTTATGGAAAGAGCAGATATTAAGAGACGAACCACCCTTGGTGATCCAGGTGAACAGAGCCTGTTAAAACAGCATCTCTATATATAAAAAAATCTGGACAGACACAGACAAGACAGCAGTGACAAAAGCCTCTAACACAACTGAAGTACAAGTGTACTGTATTTCACATATAGAGGCAAAAACCTGATTGTACAAGAGGTGTGTGTGTGTGTGTGTGTGTGTGTGTTTTATTTACAAAATAGCATCTAAGATTTTAAAAAGGCACAGGTGGCAATGGAAGATCAGTATGTATAAAGGCAGAATTTCTTTACCCTTCAGAAGAATGTGTGTGTGAGAGAGTGAGTAAGTGAGAGAGAGAGAGAGAGAGAGAGAGAAGGCTGAAACTCTTTATCCACTGCAGAAATTACTTATCTACAAAAGCTTGTTGGCTCGCTGGTTGGCATCATCAATGCGAGCCCTATTGATTTCAGCCTGCATACAAAGAAAGAGAAAATGTTGGAAATATTTTAGAGGCCATGTACTCGCCGCAATTCATTTCAAAACAGACTTCAGGAGTGATGCTTGAGGGATGGGTTACAAATGGCAGTTGTGTGTGGAGAGGGTCCTACTTTTTCATTAATGCGGTCGATGGTCTTGTTCTGCTTGTCAATCTCGTTGCCCATGTCCAGTGCCATAGACTTCAAGTTCCCAATGATGCTGCCCACCTGGCCAAGGTTCTCCTCCATTTCATCCTCCCGAGCATCATTCGTTACCCTGATCATAAATAAACAACAAAAACTAACTCAACCCAAACACACTGGCCAAAATGTTTTTTTTTACATTTCAAAAATACATTTTAAAAAGTGACACTATCTGCCGAGAGAAAAAAACACGCTCAGTCTTAAGATCATTCTGATCCCTCATCAGCTGTTAAGACCAATTTATTAATGGTGCTACAAGTTGTATTTTCTACAAATTCACATTCACAATTGTGTATGCTTGTGTGTATACATTTGCATACATTTTTGTCTCTTTTGTCTCCATTATAATAGTTTAACAGGTCTTTAAGAATTTCCATATCCAGATTTTCTAAAATCCTATATAAAGGTGGATTTCAGCTCAGAAGTCAGATTAACACCAGACATCACCTGAATACTGAAGTGAATTTAAATGGGTTAACTGGATTACTGATAAAATCTGTTTTCTTGCGGTTACTGGATTATTGAATGCATGTAAATGTGCATATTACTTTTAGTTTTTCCTCTAAATAGTGCTTCCCCCAGGTAACATATGGAGTTGAAGACTTAACACCTGGTAAATGTTTAACATCCACTTGATAAACGCTTGGCTCTTAAAAGCATTCATTCATTCATTTATTCACTCATTTTTCCATTCACTTTTTCCATTTCATGATTTGGATCTCTAATGGATCATTGCACGGTGAGACTAAAATAGGGCTATTAGCAGCAGACAAAAACCTTATTTTCCCAAGTTGACATCAGTTGACATCAGACAAATCATGGAGATCTGACTGGAAATAAAAATCACATAGAAGCACCTGTTAAAAAAGAAATGAACCTCAGAACCTCATGTTCCCTAACCCTAACCCTACCTCCCATCTTAATAGGTTTTAATAGAACACCAGACCAACCTAGGTACATTGTGCTACTAGCTCCAAAGTCATGGGTTCAATACTCGTGGAGCACATACTGTCATACTGATAAACCTACAAGCTGCTCTGGATAAGCCTGCAAAAATTTCAAATGCCTCTCTGTTGTTACACTTTGCCAAGACAACAGTGTGATACTTAAGTTATGCAACTTCTACCAGGAAGTTCATGATGGGGTGCCAGAAATTGTTTTGCAAGTTTCAGAAAAGTGCTAAAGCCTTCTGGGGGGAAAAAAATCACAAGTCTTAAGATACTAATGATGGAGAAGCCAGATGGGGTTTGTTTTCAGCAGCCTTTCAGAAGGACAGGAGTAACCAATCAATCAATAATAAAAAAGCAGCAAACAAACAAACAACCCAAACGAACAACCAAACGAACAACCTGGGTGGGTCACAGGAATTAATCCTTTGTATTAGTCGAGGAAATATATGAGTGGAAAATGTCAAAACACTGGGTGGTTTCACTGGATGTCCGTCCACTACAACTGTACTGCACACAAAATCAAACACAGACTCGCCTGCATCTGAGGCCCTACGAAATCTCAGAGAACAAATAGGATTCGTGTTCTGAGTTTTACTGCTCAGAAAAACATGTCAATTCCTAAAGACCTGCTATCTTGCAAGATAATCTGATGCACAGATGGTCAGAATATTAGTGCATTAAGTCTGGAACGGACAGCAAAGCACTATTCAGGGATGCAAGCAGGTAAATCGGGTTTAAAAAAAAATAATTTAATCAACGTGTGTACTACACTAACCCTAACTCACCCAAACTCTGTGTGCATTATACTAACGCCGTATGTATTGTACCAACCCTAGCACCGTGTGTATTGTACCAACCCTAGCACCGTGTGTATTATACTAACACATGTACGGCATTTTGTGATGACAAACACATTCCTCGTCATCACCTTAGAAAAAAAACTGGGCTACAAAGTTGACTATCTATTTGAAGCTAACCAGCTACATAACAAAGCCAGCTACAATGACCAAGACAAGTGTGACATTTATGTAACATTATTGGTCATTATTGGTCACCAGCGGAGCAGAATAAACTAAATTTCTTTCATGTTTTGGGTAAAAGTATCAGGGTCCAAGCCAGAGAATATGAGCAGTAAGTAAGAGGGGACTATCCTAACCTGACCTGGAGACAGGAGAGGGTTTTCATACAGCTGGAGTTTTGGAGTTGCACTGTTCAAAAATACCTAGAGAACTCCAAGCCTGAGCTAAATCTCTGTAGTGGACAGCAAGCCACAGAATCACAGCATCCCATGAGGACGTTCTGCATATCCGTGATCCTATTTGATTAATTTCCTTGTTCGGGTAAGGTAGGAAGCGAGATGCACACAGGACCGTCTGCATCATTCCACACATCACCTCTTGATATAGGCGTTCGTGGTCGCTCCTGGGGCACCAGCTTGGCCATTGCGTGCGCTGCCTGGCTGGTTGGAGACCACATGCCCCTCTCCTCCCCCTGCGCTGGCATCATCAGTTCCTGTGCCCCACGTCCGTTTATACCGCTCACTGTTCTCAATGGATCTCACTCTGAAAGAAAAGGGTTCATGGTTTATTCACTCTGAAAGGAAAGGGTTAACCCTTTCCTTTCAGAGCGAATAACTACTCACTCACTGACTCATTTTACTGTGCATGCTTACTATGATTTTGTTTTTTTACTTCTGTCTTTAACATTCTGTATTCACTTTGGTCTTTTAATGTTTTCATAGAAAGGTATATATGAATACAGTTCTATTATTATTATTATTATTATTATTATTATTGTCATCCACAACAAAAGAAATACAGTTTCTGGAGCTGCTTCACAAGTAACATGGCTAAAAAGTGCACAGATGTATTTATTTTATATACTTTAATACTTAAAGAACACACAGTTGAGGCCAAGTCCTGACCTGTCACAGGGGCACACACACAGGCCACAGCACTTGGACAGGTCCGTAAGGTTCTTGTCTGCCTGTTTCATGTCCTCGTTGATCTGATCCATTCCTTGCTCCACACGCCGCAGTTGCTCTGAACAAACCACACGTAAAATCATAGCAACGGTGGCTAATGGCCTGCAGCTGGATACAGGGTTTAACATGACGCCCTTAGAAAAGTGATTTGATGTATACATAAACTCACATGATTAAACACACTCACCTCCTTGATCATCAAGCATGATTATGGTTTTAACTCCCGTCTCCTTGCTCTGAAAACAGTATGTGCGGGATGTGTGAAAACATGGTTACTTCAACTTCACCAGACCACAGTTACACAAAGGAGGAGATAAAATCACTCCACTCGGGTAGGGTTACACACAGTGGGGATGTGTATACATAGTGGGGAGATTAACACACACAGGCTCACAAGTGGCTAGACGAGCACACACACACACACACACACAGGTAAAAGATAAGACATTATACCGGCCTCTTGGACCACCAAGCCAGTGAACCTTGTTGACAAGTTTAAGAGTGTGTGGCCTGAATTTTAGAAATATGAATGTCATATACATGCTGTATTTACAAACATGCCTCAGCACTAAAAGTTCACACATTGCTTTGAAAAAGTAAGTATTTAATTGAAAACTTCATATTAATAAGAACACTGCCTCACTGATGCCGGTCTCAAAACTAGCCAAGCTAGTGAGGTTATTAACTGATCACTCTATTTTTTTTCTTGCCATCACTTTGAAAATCATACTGCAACCCAAACTCTTTTTTTTTTACATAAACCCTTTTTTTCTTTTTAATTTGTAATTTTTAGCGTTACCACACGCACCAACCATAAAGCTATTTTAGCATATTATATTTTAATCTTTCCATCACGGTAGGATGCAAGAAAAATGAGCTATAGAAGTCGTCAACAAAATCTAAGTTCAGGTCATTTGTTCAGTGGCCACTAGAACAAATCAAAATCAGTTGCATTTTTCCAGAGCTACGTATAAACACAAAGCAGCTTTAAAATTGTACGGGTCCCTAATGAGCAAAGAGTGACTGTGGCAAAAGGAAAAACTCTCTGGCAGAACAGGAAACAACTGTGGGAGGACACCCAACTCAAGAGGAAACCCATCCTCCACTGGGCAGCACAACGTTTAGGGCAACAGGGAATACTAACCCCTTGTTACATCCAGTTTAAAGATACTGAGAAATCAGAAAGTCAATGGACACAGAGACCTTGGTGCCTAAATGTTTTAGAGGCAATTTCTGTTGCCAAACTTGTGTGTTCTGACTGAACCTGCATTATGAAAAGTTCTTACCTCCTCTGCCAGCTGCAGCATTCGTCTTGTGCTCTCCAGAGACTGCAAAGAAAACAACATGTGCCACCGAGTCAACATTAAAGGACCAGGTCTGTGTTAGAAACTCCATCCTTTACAGCTATGCGTCGGTGCTAAGAAACCTACCACTGCTTCTCATCTTCTCACTGAGGTTCAACACACACCAGTCCCAATCATGTAGGCCTTCCAAAGCCAGAGAAAAGGAAATTCACAGGAAGGTCCCTTCTGTTTAACACAGTGAGCCCAGTGACACATTTCCCCAGAGAGGCTGAGCTATGCAACGAGCTATTACACTGGTTATATGCACACACATGTGCTGAAGAGGGATGCTTCAGAGAGGTCAAAATCATACACCTGCACGTTATAGAAGTATGTACAAAATGTAACAGTCTCACTTATGACGGTCATATATTTCGCAATATTTTTAAACTGCTGTCACTTAAATGGGCTTGTATGGGGGAAAACCATTCCAATTCAGCATTCAAAAGTACTGTAAAGATTTCTTTATTGTCCTGCAATCTAAAATAAGTTACAAATTTGTTGGCCAGTGCAGCGATGGCAACCTATAATTAACGAAGATAACTGGCTAATAAAAATAATTATGCTCAACCTTCATTGAAGCTTAGAGGTGCTTTAAACCTGTGACCAGTAAAGCAGGATATATGCAACACCTTAAAATTTGGTTTCCTTCCCCATCACTATTAAAATGTTAACAAAACGGAAACACGAGTAGTTATGTACAAAATAAATATCGAAAATAAATATCGTCTTGTGAGAATAGAAGCTGGTTTTCCCAAACATGCATTCAGCATGGTGGGGACCACGGATGCCAGTTAATTGTTAAAATAACTGGATTCATTCAAGAGTTAATTCACTATTTATCATCACTGAATGCGTTTGTTAAAGATGTGTGACCTGTTTTCCAGACACAGGCTACAACATGACTCATGTAATTATGTATTTATGTAAACATGTAGCTAATTATTTCATGTTAACTCTTGTGAAATTACTGATCTTAAAATGGCTCTCTATAGTTATAAATATACACTGATATTTTTCCTTTGCATTTAACATACAGTATTCAAGCACTTAGCAGTAGCTTTATGTATTTATTTATTTATTGTGGTTATTTATTTGTTTATATTTATATATTGTGGTTCCTAGTGCAGAAGTCATGTCTTTTTTTCTCAGGACAGTTGCCTTGGAGTGATAACAAAGCTACTACAGCTACAGAAGGTCCAGAAAACAGAGGAAAACAATATTTTGCAAAGCAAAGTTTAACATTTGTGCCAGATAAAATCTGAAACCCAACAGGCAGGGCTAGTCAAGGAGCTAAGCGCTAGTAAGGAGGAAGTAGAAGAACACATTTCAGTTCCTGGTTTTAAATGAGACCACAGTACTGCTAAACATGTCTGTGCTACATTCTAAGAAAGACAATGGTACTACACTACCTTGAAATCATACAGATCTCCATTAGAATTGGATAAATTACATCACACTATTAGTTTACCCCATGTTGCCTGGCCTGTTCTTCATGGGCTGAGGAACTCTATCATGCTGTTAGTAACCAATATGGTTTATGCACAGCAGGAAAAGCTCATCTCAGTCTCTCAAAGGCACAGAAAGAGAGAAAAGGACAGGAAAAGCAGAAAGATAAGGGTTAGCAAACATCAGAATAGAAGCACTATGATTAATATAAATTCACACTGGGAAAGAAAAATGCCAGTCAATGACTACTGAGCACTAGAACATTTTGTTCTGCAGACAGAAAGAAAGATTGCAGTGATTTTGACAGAAAGTGAAAACTAAATATGTATCTAGAGCAGACCAAGAAACAGACCGATCAGTTCTAAACATCCTTTACAGCATAGTAACAGACGAAATCGTAACAGACGAGATAGTAACAGATGAAATGGTAACAGAGGACAACCATTACCTCATCAGTCAACTGATTTGCCCTTCGTGTCATATCTTCCACAGACATGTCTTCCATCTTGTTCCTGTCAAAACTGGCACTCAGTTCTACACTCTGGGGTCTGAGGAACAGAGCACAGAGGTCAAAGTTGATGGAATATTCATGAGAAATAAACAAATCGCCAAAACCACACTTTTTGCATAAGAACCTTGAATAATTAGAGTATAAAGGTTCGATAGCATAATGTATTTTAAATTATGATTAGTCCCCAGGTCTTCGGAGCTTAAATTATGATTAGTCCCCAGGTCTTCACAGTTCACTTCAATTTTAGGGTGAACAGTAGTGAGGATTGATTCATCTCCTGGAAAAAACCAAGAGACAAGAATCTCTGACACACTCCAAACATGTCAACTCATTTGTGTCTAGCAATATTTAGCAAAATTTGCATTACACAGAAATAGAGGCCGATGCAAATGGGGAAATTGTATGAGGTGTCTGTGAATGTGTCAGAGAGTGTGAATTTTACCGGCTTACCCACATATATAAAATGCCAGGCTGTTTTATTTGTTGTACATTACTCAGTAAACACAGGGAGCTTCATCATTAATATCCAGTGCTAATGACACCAAGGCAAGCAAGACTTTCAATAGAACAGCGGAGTACAGGCCATATTCTGAGGCTCAGAAATCTGAATTCACTCGCTTGAAATATGCCAGTCGTAAAAACGTTTCATTTTATTACACTCTCGCTTGGGCATAACGAATCCTAGTCCTCTCACAGAGCTTGTGATGGGCCAGGTTCTCTCAGAATGGTAGTTCTGAGATCTGCAGCAGGGTTGTGAAATGGCTTCAAAGAACACTTCAAATAAACAGAGAAAAAAAAGATTTAAAAACATTTCTTATTCTTATATCGCCTATTTGACACTGTAAAAGCGGCTGCTCTTTAGAGAGCATGCGACATTGAAAAGCATCAACAGTGTTGATGCACAAATGATAAAATGTGCACATGATTAAATTTTCATCATGTGCTGCGTGAACACACTGACCAGACACAGAAAAGCCAAATAAATTATTAAAATATCCATTGTTCATTGTTCCATCCCAAGAAAGGCTTAAATTTATACATATCCACGTAGTCAGATAATAATATTAATAAAATTAAATAAAAATATTAAATAAATTAAATATTCCGTGTATATTATGCAGCTCAATTAAAAGTTAAGAGCTTCACTTTCCTCTGCTGTTCAAATCCCGTTAATATTTGCTCTTACGCGTGACCTACGCATGGTCTACGCATGACCTACGGATGGATGACATATTGTATAGATACAAGCATAGGAATCTGCTTATACTTCTGTTGAACAACTTTGCTAAAGCTGTAGTAAATTACAGCTATGCTGTTTAACATTCATAACACCACTCACAATGTAAACATTCATTCAAGAATAGGTCAGTAAGCCCACTCATTAACCCTACACCCATCCTTCTATCTCTCTGAACGTGACTGCAGTATTCGTTTCTCTGATTTACATACTGACTCAAAACACAACACAGTTTACACATTCCCCTACTGCATACAGCCAGACTTGGAGACACACACACGTGCATGACCTAATGACTGCTAAACAGGGAAAGACATTTCCAGTCTTTCTCCATAAACTGGTTTTCCAACATTTCTCTGCCACTTGCATTGTCTAAAGTTCTCTTGCAGGAACACTGCAATTCAACAATACAGTGTAATATCCTCTAAATTTCAGGAAAGGGTAGTTTAGACCAAAATCAAATTAAGCAACTTTAAATTTGCAGAAGATATCGATCATAATGAGACAGTTAGGCTAAGGTAGCTGCTGATAAAATTACTCATTATGACATATAAAACGACTAGAACAGCTCCTTTATGATTCAGTCTGTGGCATATCACCTGCTCTCTGATCCTCCAGATTGCTCTCACTCAGCATTTTAATGTATTCATGTATTCAGAAAGAATGCAACTTTTCTTAGACGATTCAAAACGTCAGAATATTGCGAAAACAAAGGGTAAGCTTTCGAAATGTAAAAACAAAAACGTCAGACATTTAACAGCCGGCACCTAAGCTCGTGACGTAGGTCTCGAGCTTCGCTAACCCACACCCAACACCCGCAGAACCGCGTAGGACTTTGTTAGTCGACACGAATATATATTATAGTCCCATCACCACCCTGCTTCTTCGTATCTAGTCTTCATACTTACTGATCACTCATGGTGTTCGCCGTCTTCTTTTTTTCTAACTAGCAAAAATAGTTGTTTATTTACAGTGTCAAAACAAACCTGTAAGCAGACATGTTAGTTTGGGCTAAACTACACCTCAGTGCATGCTAGCTTAGCAACCTGGCTAACGAATTAGTCAGTTCAGCTAACCAAAGTTCCTCTTTATTACGGGAAGTAACAGAATATAAACGTAATTTCGTATTCTAGATGAAGATTGTGCGAGGTTGGGCGTTCATAAGCTAGGGATACTTACTCGGGAGGGTTCAAACAGGATGTGCCTTTAGTCCCCAAACAAAGTAAAACTTTGATGAAACTATTTCCGAAATTCCTTCAAACAAACGTCAACTCTGCGCACATCTAATCACGTGACACGCATTACCAAAGCGCATGCGTACATGTCGCTCGTTTCAACAGGTATATTTTAACTGATACACGTGAGAGAAGGGTTTGAAAATTCAACACACTTTGTATATTGGTATTTGAATGACAAAACGACAGATAGCAACAGTAACAAATTACGGCTTTCATATATTAATTTTTCTTGCTGTCTGCGCAGACTTAAGGGTCTTGCGTCATGAGGCAAAACGGCTTACATGTTTCTCTGCTTTTAGCATATTTCAAATAAACGTCGTGATTTTAAACCAACAGTACAGACCAATGGTCAATATTACTTAAAAATAATTTTATATTAACACAATAATTTTCGTATTAGGTATGTAATACATTTCAGTACAACTTAATAACGATTAGACACTGAAAAATAAATGCAATAAAAGTCAATTCATGAACGTCTTTAGTGACAATTGCGTGATGTCGACATTGCGTGATGACGACACACCTTACGCGACAAACCAGGAAGTGCGTTTTGTAAACTTTTAGATTCGTGGAAGTGTTCAAAGTGTTCGTCTGCCTGGCAATAAGGGAGATTAATCTGTACGTCCCAGTAATGTTCATACACCACAGACCTTCAGTTTAACACAAGATCCTTTAACAGGTAAACGTTAATGTTTCTCGATGGTGTGAGTTGTTTGCTAACTAGATGACAATAACTACACACGGCAGTTGTGATATTAAACAATTAAACCTGTTTGCGAATCAAATCGAATGAGCTAACAAACCAATTAATTATATATTCACTCAATTATATCAGCACAATAGATCATTTAACATTATTAAATATTCGATTTGCCGTGAAAAATTATTTCTCTGCGTTCAAGTCCTCAAGATGCGCGCCGCTTCAGATCCTGTTAAAATCACGGATTATTAGATAAATACGACGAAATCCGATCGACTAACTGTTACCAAGGTAAGCTCACGTTATTGATGTATAAATCTGACTTGGTGAGATACGACCCATCTCTTTTTATAGTCGTGTGGCTGCAACATTGGTTTCATTCCGCTGATTCCGCTTTTGTTGTACAGGGGATTAGATTTTATTAGAATGGAGGAGCGGAAGATTAAACGAAAAAACCCAAGACCGTCGAGCAACCAGGTTCCTGCCTCTGCCGTCGCCCGAAAACACGTCCCCAGCAGCGGCAGGACATTCGGGTTTCAGGGGATGGGAACTCATTCAAACCAGAAGTCACGATATCGCAGGTGGGGGAAGGACAGTAGGTGACAGGAGTTTTGATCATGCGTCTAGTCCTTCACTCAGATTTGGCGTAATATTTCCTTAATTCTTGATGCAGTAGCTCTCTATGATGTTTATCATATTGCCATTTTCCAGCCAGTGCCTCAACCATGGGAAAGGTGATTACCCTCCAGCCTGCATATACCTAAGGCAGAGTTGAATGCTGATATATATATATTTTTATTTTCTAAGTGAGATGCAGCACTGAGTAATTCTGTTAGATCCTTGCAGGCAAGTGGTAATCTTCATAGATCACAGGAAACATGCACAGCCTTCAGCCTCCATACAAATGTCTTTTAGGTGAATAGAAGAGAGACCTTCAAGGACCAAGCTGGATAGGCTATGACTATCTGGGAGAACACTTTTGAAATACCTCAAGCAGCCTTAAAGGCTACATTAAAACACTGATTATTCTCTTGGGGTTTTATTTGCCTTACAGAGGGGTGAGGCCAAAGGCACAGAGCAGTTCGAGCAAGACGAACCAGTCTGCACACATCCAGCATTCCTTTCTCACTGATGTGTCTGATGTACAAGAGATGGAGAAAGGGCTGCTCAGCCTCCTCAATGACTTCCACTCTGGAAAGCTCCAGGCTTTTGGTGAGCTGCCGCCCTGTCAGCACAGTTTTTTTTTTTTTTTTTTTGTATTGTTCTTAAATTAGAGTTTTGTTACAAGTTACCAGGTCCAGTAAGTTTGTTCTTATTTTAGTTGCATTATTCCACACATCACAGATGTACTCTAGCACTGGGAAAGCTGGCCGGCAGCCTAAATGCACGTAGCTTTTGTCATTGATTTAGTTTTACATAAGGGCAATGTCATGGTTCTGAACATATTTGGCAAGACGTGCTCCTTTTGCACCAACGAGGATTTGGAACCGGTTTGGTTTAGTGCTGGTCATCGAGAGAATAATAAGGATGAGTCATCAACGCAGGGCGTGGCACCTCGCACACAGGAGTAAACGGTGGTAACAAGTTGGTGGATTACCTGCCAGCGTTTGTCATTGCTACAGAAGTTTTTTACACGTTTGTCTCTTCTTTTTTCCAGCTTGTTTATTAATTACCCTTTGTGCACGAAAATACTGCCCAAGCCAAATCTGCCAAGAGGTTGCCATATAGCTTTTCTTTTATTGACACACTGCTGGATGTTGTCAAAGTTTTACATTCCAGCTGGGAATTAACCCATTTATTTTAATGGAAATGCACCAATCGGTTCCAAATGAGGTTTTTGCAAACCACATAGCTCTGGTTCCTCATTGGTGATAGAAAAGAAGGACCAACAGAGATGCCACAGAACAGTGTCCGTTGTTTTTATTACCAATCCAGCGATTCTTCCTGTTATGTTTCCCAGGTAACGAATGTTCCATTGACCAAATGGAGCATGTGCGAGAGATGCAAGAGAAGCTGGCTCGGCTGCACTTTGACCTCTATGGAGAAGTGGATGAAATGCCAGAGGACCAGCGTAAACTTGCCTCTGACAACAACATGGACAAACTTCTGTTAAATGTAAGCATTGTTTGGAAGAATTTTGTCTTCTAAAGATCCAACGCAACCAAATGTAGTGTAGAGGAATCTCAGGACCTCGTTCTCCGATTAGGTATTTAAACTAACCATAAGTTAATGTAAGACAATACTGCTGAAATGTCGATATTAGAAATATTGAAAGTATGTACAATGTCTTGACCTTTAGTGAAAAATGTTGAGGCTCATATTTGCTTCCTCTGAGATCTGATGTGGTCAGTACTTTGATTTTAACAGCTGTATGATATTTTTCTTCTTTGTAGAAGAAAATTATTTGTCTTAAATGTTTGAGATGCATTTCCTTGTGAAAACTAGCATCCTAATTCTAGTTAGATTCATGCTGAGTTTGTGCTGATCTTTCAAAATCTCTCATTTTTCCCCAGCTGGAAGAGTTGAGTTCTTCAATGTATCCTTGCAGAAAATTCATATTGTGTTTAGCCTGATCAGGCAAATCGTAAGCATTGTTGTTCGTTGTATTAAATGAATTCAGAATGTTGTTTTTTGTAAAATCACCTCTCAGAAGAGAATGTAACTTATGATCCTGAGAATAATTCTTTATGCTTAAATCGTACTATATATATTGGAATCTTCATTTATGCACTCATTTTAGAGTTGTCATGTAGAATCCAGTTTAGAATCCAGCTATGGGTGTCTGTGGGTTGTCTTTCAGTATAACAAACTTTTACACCAACATGGTGTCGTCAACTTGTCGTTGTAGAAAGTAAATTGATATGAGCTGTTTGCGGCACATCATTGAACCTTAAGTATGTGGATGTGTACATACACACACAGGACCATAAGTATCATATATACGTGTTATCTATACATACCCACACTGGACCATAAGTATATGTGTATGTGGATGCATAGATACATACACTGGACCTATTCCATAGATAGAGGTATCTAGATAGATAGGTATTTATATAAAGGTATCTATATAGATGGAGGTATCTATATAGATGCATAGAGGTATTTATATAGAGGTATCTGTATAGATAGATAGATAGAGGTATTTATTTAGCTAGTTAGCCCCCACACTTTCAGAGCAGCTTGGAGATTTTAATGACGGCAACCTGGACTTTGTTAACTGTGTGCAAGGTTTGCTTTATACGACATGAGTCGTTCATCAATGTTGAATAGCACAAGGCAGTTGTATTTATTTAGCACGTTCTATTCAAAAATGAATTAAAGTTTACAAAAAGTAAAGTAAAAAAGGTTTGTTTTCCAAAGAAAATGTAATTAAAGTTAATAAAAAATAAGAGCAATACACTAAGTTTAAGAAGTAAATTAAGATGCATTAAATGTCCATCTCAAGTGAAATGAATGTTATTAAAAAGTTCTATGTTTAACAGTGAAGTGTTGTATAAAAAAAAAAAAACATTGTATACAGAAAACTTTGACCTTTTCATGGCTGTTTTAGTTTTTCTTAACGTTTCTCAAGACAAAAGCTGAATCTTGCCGATAGCCAAGATGCCCCCAGGACATCCACCGTGTGAAATGTTGGCGCTCAGATGATTGTGTGCCTGGTGCAAAGCAGCACGTGTACATGTACGTCACTGAGCAAGAGTGGGCCCTACTGTTCAACATCAGCAGTTCTGTGGAACTGTACATCTATAGGACTGGCTCTCTTGTACTGTACATCTATAGGACTGGCTCTCTCATACTGTTTAGCCTTTATTAGCATTATTCAAGTACAAACTCAGAGCAGTTGTAACAATAATGCACTTCGTACTCATCACTAGATCTGAGGTCACAAAGTAATGTGCATTTGTCTATATTGAATTATAATATTTGATCTAAACAGTATATTTAACTTATTAAATGTTGCCACTGAGGTGCAAAAAAAAAAAAATATATATATATATATATATATAAACGTATAATTCACTCCATTATACAAGCAAAGGTGGGTTGGTTTGGTTGGTTGGTTTTTCTCTTTCATTTCTAAGCCTGATGTTTCTTTTCTCCTGAATCTGACTACTGAATTTTAAGATTTAATAACAAGACACTTTTATGGGTTTATGGGGCAGATTTAAATTACCCCATGAACTCTGTACCTCAAAATATTTGCCTTATTGTTGCATTTGACAGTATGCAGAGGAAAGCAACTGAAACGGAAACATTGTTTTCTATAGTCTGTGTATATTACAGATGTACCAGCTTTATTTTTAAGTAAATGATTTTCAATTCAAACCTGACTGGTCCATGTCCGAGCCTTATCTGAATGCCGTCAATAAAACTCAACTTTTTTGCTTTTGCCAAAAAAAAAAAAACACTTAAAACATTTAGCACGTGTACGGAGCGGTCAGTTAATTCTGTGCTCACGTTTTTGCAGCTTTGAGTCGAGTTGAGTAATGATTGCGTCTCGCTTTTGTTTTTCGGTTTCTAAGGAAACGCGTTTAAAGTGCGCAACTGCGCTTGTTCGCTAAAGACTTGCGGCACAAGGGCAGAAATTCACGTCTTGTCGTCCTTGAAGCGCTTTAGAGAAAACCTTATTGTGCTTTAGATTAGCGTTATTGTGAATTCACGTTTGCGAAAAAATCGCGCTTGCAGTTTTATTTTTAAGGAAAATAAATACGACTAAGTGGAAACTTGGTTGGCAAAATGACGTCCGGCGAATTCAGTCCAAGTTTTAAGTCTAGTAGTCCGAGTGCTACGCAATTGCAGGTTAACGTATTTGACAACCGAGCGGATGAAAACTGGTCTGAAGCCGCAGCTACCCGTTTTAGTGCCTGGACACCTGTAACAAACAAACCATCTAACCAGCAGGTAAGGGAATCGGGATATTTGTCTATTTACGAATATTCCAGATACTAGAATTAAGAATATGACCAGAAAGTGCACAGCTTTTTCAGGATAGAACAACTCTTACTCTTCATTGGTTCGACCTATGGACAGACCAACAACGCAAACACTTTCTTTATCTGGTTCTAAGAAGATGCTCAAAGTCACAACTCAAGTAAACTCCAGTCACATGATCCACCTATGTAATTTGTCTCCAACGACGATAAAGATTTAAAAAAAAATCCTCACCTACTTTCTCTTCAGATTCATCAGTGGCTACTTTATGGAAGTGGTTCCTGTCTCTAGGGTGGATTTCACCACCGTGCTGCCGCGCTGTCTAACTCTGTACATCTTATCCTTCCTGAGCCCAGTGGATCTGTGCGCGGCAGCTCGGGTGTCATGGTACTGGAGGTTCCTAGCAGAGCAGGCGAGCTCATCTTTTATTTTAATAAGAAGCATCTTCAGTACCAGGCTTAAATGGGACACGCGTAATCTCCGACAGTAATTACAATAAATCACAGCCATTTTCTCTCACTGAATGCTTCTTCAGGACTGCTTGTGGTCTCCAAAGTGTGTCCGGCGAGGCTGGTTCCTTCCATATAGCCCAGCAAACAATGAGTTTGGAGCCTGGAAGAAACACTACATAGGTTGTGCTGCTAGCCTGGATGTTCTGACTCCACGGGAAGCAGCAGAGATTTATGGTGCCATGAACGAGGCTCTGACTGAATCAGAAGAGCAGGAGGAGAGACGTACAGAACGTATGATTAGAAACACAATCCGCAAGAAGCTAGCACAACATAAAGGTGAGCTTGTGGATTTTGCTTGCAGTGGTGTATTTCACCCAAACAATATCTTCATGGATATTATTACATTAAACTTGCAACAGGGACACAATATTAGAGCCTTTCTACAGAGCGCTACAGAAAATAAAAGAAGAGAACATGTTTACAATTGGCCCTTAATCTAAGCCCTTAGGGGACTTTAACAGGAACTGCTCTGAAGACCAGGAGTGCTTGGCTGACTAACAGCTTGTCAGGGGGAACGTGTACCAGCCGCATCAGACAGAAGTCCAGCATGCTGCCTTTGAGTCTGACGATGGCTCTTGTTCAACTTGGGGTGAGTCTGTTAGATCAGACACCAGCCACATCAGACAGAATTCCAGCATGCTGCCTTTGAGTCTGACAATGGCTCTTATTCATGTGGGGTGAGTCTGTTAGATCAGACACCAGCACAAAAACATGCATTGAATATAACAGTGTCGTTAGAGCTAATTTGGATCAGTGTATGGCTGGGGTCCCACTGTCACACTGTTTAACACATGCTTTTCCCTGATGTGTGCACACCCAGTGTACAGATCAGTGCTAGTGAATGTAAGTGTTGTGTGTAACGTTTAGGACAAATGTCGACTGGACACCTTAGACAGCAATAATGGACACAGAGTTCAGATGAATTCCACTCTAAATTCAACATATGGGAACACAACGGTCGCCAGATCAATGGAAAGTCTACCGATAAGGTCAGTTTCAACTTCCACAGGTGTCCCATTGAGGTAATGTTTCTTTCTTTAGATGTAGTGCTGGATTTCTACCAAACTATCATTTTAAGTATTCTGGGAAAAAAACTGCAAAGCTGTTTAAAATGTTTCTGCCACCAAAAAACTTTAATTTCTGGACATTAATGTCCAAAAAGCTGTTTTCTAATAGGCTGAATATAAGTATATTTTAATATACGTGTATTTTAATATAAGTGTATTTTTTAGCAGTTTGCATTCAAAATTATCAGTCGGATGCAACACGCAGGCTCCAGTTCACTTGTTACTCGTATCATCTAGACTTCCTGCATATGAGGTAAAAAAAAATAAAACACGTAAAAATAAATACAAAACAGACAAAACCATAAAGTCCTTGAAGAGTTTTTGGTAGTGTTTAACTTCAGAGTAGCGTTCCCTTCTTTCCTTCCAGCTGCTGCTGAGTGGCGCTCGGACCTGTGTGGTACCACTGTTGTACGACTACAATGGAATAACCCTGGAGGCTCTTCTGCCCCTGGCTCAGAGGGTTGTCCGGGGCAGGGCCATACAGAGTGTTGGCATTATGGCTGAAGGAAGTACCGAGGAGATCCACTTTATAGAGGGTGACTACATGTCCAGTTACTCTGATGATGTATTGTGCTGGATTAGATCCACTTTATAGAGGGTGACCACATGTCCAGTTACCCTGATGATGTTTTGTGCTGGATTACTGAACACCACTGGACTTTTCTTGCTATTTTTTTATTTGTAATTTCAACAATTATGAAATAAGTTGATATTGCAGTGATTTGACATTTCACTAAAATCTTACATTGAAATGATTCATCATAAGACTACTTTTGAAGCAGTACTTCTTGGTCCACTGAAATCAGTTTGCTTGCTGGCAGGCCTGAGCATCAGTGAGAGGACTGTGCTGAGACCGAGCGTGAGGGCCTTTTGGGAAGAGCTGTGTGGCTGGGTGCTGCCTGCCTCACAAGCAGGAACTCTAGACTTCTTTCTTCCTTTGGCTGCTTCGGGTCAGTCTACGACTTTCAGTCAGTGTTGCACGAGCAGTAATCACAGGCCACATATCAGTATAGTCCACTCTAGTTTAATCACGGGCCACAGATCAGTATAGTCCACTGTAGTTTAATCACAGGCCACAGATCAGTATAGTCCACTCTAGTTTACTCACAGGCCACAGATCAGTATAATCCACTCTAGTTTAATCACTGGCCACAGATCAGTATAGTCCACTCTAGTTTAATCACAGGCCACAGATCAGTATAGTCCACTCTAGTTTAATCACAG
>JAOYMR010000010.1:17084102-17094298 GCA_025802075.1 Tenebrosternarchus preto | reverse complement strand
CCCCCCCCCCCCCCCCCCCCCCCCCCCCCCCCCCCCCCCCCCCCCCCCCCCCCCCCCACCCCCCCCCGCGCCCCGTGTCCTTAACTCTGTGTGCATGTGTCTGTTTATTACTACATTTCATCTTCATTAGTCCAATAACAGCACAATGTTTCTGATGTCACTCACTTCTGCAGTTCCATTACTGAACACTCAGCTTCCTCTCTCTTCTGTGTCTCCTCTTCCTCTCTCCTCTGTGTCTCCTCTTTCTTCCTCATCTCCTCTTCCTCTCTTCGACACTGTTCTTCCTGCCACCGTCGCTCTTGTGCCTCTATTTCGGCCCTGAGATGTTCTTCCTCTTCTCTTCTGCGTGCGCGCGCACACACACACACACACACACCACACACAGGTTTTCCTCATGTTCTTAATAAACAAAAACACTGGTCAGGAAAAAGCTTTGTGGTTAAGACTGATCAGTGATCCAAAGGTTCCTACTCGGTTAACCTCAAGATGTTTGTGATCTTCATGTGATTTATGAAATTATAAGCTTGACGCGTGACAAATACAGTATTTAACAATAGTGCTAAAGTGTGTGTGTGTGTAGGAGGAATCTGCTTCGAACCCATGGCCTTGACGCCAGCTACAGATCAGCTGTACCCAGCTACAGCTACAGATCACACTTACAGTCTTTTCTTCTCTTGCTCCTCTTTCTCAATCTTATGGGACGTGACGTATGGTGCAAACTGACTACAGCAGGAATTCAGGAGCTTCACAAAATCTTCCATCGCATCTTCTTTGGTCATGCTGCCCAGACGTTCCCATTCTCTTCTGTACACAGCAGAGGGATCCACACACGCCATACTCCTTACATTATGGGAGGAATCCACAGACTCCACACTCCTTACATTATCAGAAGGATTTAAACACTCCTTACATTATCAGAAGGATCTAAGCACTCCTTACATTATCAGCCAGTTAGGGTTAGTAATTAATAAGACAAATACTTTATAAAATATTTTCTGCCGTTGAGCTCAAAACCACCTGTGTTTATCATTTCTTAAAATGGTTACCTTCTGTCATTTCCCAGTACATCGAAGAACCCAACCTCTGGGGAATCCTTTGGGTTATACGGCCCCAGTGAAATGTGCTTCTGAAGTGCTACCAAACGTAGGTTTTCTTCATATGTTGGACTGAAGGCCTTTCCATTCATTTCTGGACAGACGCACAGACTTTCATTATGATTACCTTTTCCTTAACAGCAGTTAAAATCTTACTCGGTTTGGTTAATAATTTTAACATTGCATCTTTTAAAATGTACTCTCTAGAGAAGAGCAGATTAAATCCTGCAAAATGGGTTCAATCGTGCAAACCGTCTTTAAAAGTCATGACGCGGGGCGGGCAAGTAGTAAGCAGACCAACATGGAGTGAGATTTACAGTGAACAGTCTCTGAGAAAAATAAGATCTATATATAACGCGATATTCAAGAAATACATAGCAAACCGTACCTTTAAAAAATCTAAGCGCCAGGCTGAATATTTCCTCTAATGAAAACCCCCATGTCCTTTCTATGTTACACTCTCTCTGGTGATTTTCCTCAGGTAGTTTTTCATTTTCACTTTCTACGGCGTCGTCCGTGGTGTTACCGTCCTCCAGACCATCGAGCCCATTGCTGGCAAGAACTTCAGGACTTTTTGAAGCCATGAGAACAAGATATCAACACCACTGTTACAGGTGGCCACGTCGCAAACTGCGCTCTTCCGTATTATAATACCGGAAATTCCGTAATATTTAAAAATACGTTTCTGGATAAGCAGTTCTTATTTGAATAACCAAAACACGACTGCCGTCATTGGAGTTGGATTTGGCCAATCAACCATCACAGAACTCGGTCCACTTTCTGAGTGGATCTAGGATGTTGTTCAGATGTTTGGGTCGGGCGAGGAGCTTACCAGGGCTTGTTTGTTTGTTTTTCACAGGACTGCAAAACAAACAAACAAAAAAGCCCTCAAAAATCTAATGATCACGACTTCTTACCAGCATGTAGGAATTTGTTGCCCCTAAACTACAACTAATATCTTAGTGGTTTAATTTATGTATATCGGACATATGCATATAGTGCATCTCATGCACTGCTACATACTACATTGATGACAAACTTGTATTAATTTTTTTTTTTTTTTTTTTTTTAGCAAATATACATATCCAGTCATGTACAAACACATACAACAACCACAAGCATGTTATGACCTTTAATCAGTTCCACAAACAATAAAAAGTCTGTATTGCTAAAAACAACAACAACAAACACCACAACAATACTCTTAATAAAAAACCAACAAAACTAAATTACACTAAACTGCATGTGTTTACATTTCAGAAAATACTCAACACAACTGGTTTAGGTTTTTGAGCATTTAAAGCTTCACTTCATATCATTGCTTCTTTGGAACCACAGTCCTTTGTGCGTCGATTAAATATTCTCCCTGCACGACATGGTTCAACATGTTTTATTGTCTTCATGATCTATACATGACAGATTCACCCTGAACATGACTTTGAAGGAACATTTGTTTTGATTTTTTGCTATCATGTACATTTCTCACCCTATAAACACAGACCAGTAAACCATATTCTTCAATTTGAGACAAGTACTGGGTCACAAGTCCCATATAAAACAAAACACAGGGAATATGTGCAGAATGCTGCTGTTGATCTGATTCAGTGTAATGTCCTAAATGGTATATGGTCAGAAAACTAATAAGATAAGATTTTATTATTATTATTTAATAAAATGGGGTTCGAGATATAAAAGCTGGAATATCCTCAGTCACGATCTTGTTTAGTCTAAGTACTCATTTTCATTGTAGATTTTATATACATGTAGCATAGACATGTGGAAATGACCTCTGTTTTAACTGTAGTTTATATATACACACAGGTGCTGGTCATAAAATTAGAATATCATGAAAAAATTTCAGCAATTATTTATTTCAGTAATTCCATTAAAAAAAACCTGTATATTATATTCATTTATTACACACAGACTGATATATTTCAAATGCTTAATTTATTTTAATTTTGATTATTATAACTGACAACTAATGAAAATCCCAAATTCAGTATCTCAGAAAACTAGAATATTACTTAAGGCCAATACAAAAAAAAAAAAAAAGGATTTTTAGAAATGTTGGCCAACTGAAAAGTATGAGCATGTACAGCACTCAATATTTAGTAGGGTCTCCTTTGACCTGGATTACTGCAGCAATGCAGCGTGGCATGGACTCGATCAGTCTGTGGCACTGCTCAGGTGTTAGTGGGCTTCAGCTCTTCTGTATTGTTGGGTTTGGCATATCGCATCTTCCTCTTCATAATACCCCAAAAATTTTCTATGGGGTTATGGTCAGGCGAGTTTGCTGGCCATTTAAAAACAGGAATACTATGGTCCTTAAACCAGATACTGGTAGTTTTGGCACTGTGTGCAGGTGCGAAGTCCTCTTGGAAAATGAAATCTGCATCTCCATAAAGTTGGTCAGCAACAAGAAGCATGAAGTGCTCTATAACTTCCTGGTAGACGGCTGCGTTGACCTTGGACCTCAGAAAAGACAATGGACCAAAACCAGCAGATGACATGGCACCCCAAACCAACACTGACTGTGGAAACTTTACACTGGACCTCAAGCAACATGGATTTTGAAGCACTGACTCCAGCTGCATTCTTTGTGAATCTCCCCCACAATTTTGAATGGGTTTTGTGTCTACAATCCTCTCCAGGGTGCCGTTATCCCTAATCCTTGTACACTTTTTTCTACCACATCTTTTCCTTCCCTTTGCCTCTCTATTAATGTGCTTGGACACAGAGCTCTGTGAACAGCCAGCCTCTTTAGCAATGACCTTTTGTGTCTTGCCCTCCTTGTGCAAGGTGTCAATGGTCGTCTTTTGGATTATGAAGTCAGCAGTCTTCCCCATGACTGTGTAGCCTACAAAACTAGCCTGAGAGACCATTTTAAAGGCCTTTGCAGGTGTTTTGAGTTAATTAGCTGATTAGAATGTGGCACCAGGTGTCTTGAATATTGAACCTTTTCACAATATCACTTTGTGTGTAATGAAGGAATATAATATACAAGTTTCACTTCACTTTTTGAATAGATTTATGGATTTACTGAAATAAATCAATATGAAATATATGAAATATTTTTCATATATGAAACACTATACACTATATTGCCAAAAGTATTCACTGACCCATCCAAATGACTGTGCACCAGTTCACAAAGCAAGGTCCATAAAGACATGGATGGAGGAGTCTGGTGTGGGTGAACTTGACTGGCCTGCACACACCTTTGGGATGAATTAGAGCGGAGACTGAGAGCCAGGCCTTCTCGTCCAACATCAGTATGTGACCTCACAAATATGCTTCTGGAAGAATGGTCAAAAATCCCCATAAACACACTCCTAAACCTTGTGTACAGCCTTCCCAGGAGAGTTGAAGCTGTTCTAGCTGCAAAGGGTGGACCAACATCATATTGAACCCTATGGATTAGGAATGGGATGTCACTTAAGATCATATATGAGTCAAGGAAGGTGAGCGAATACTCTTGGTAATATAGTGTATATATGTAGCATAGACATGTGGAGGTGACCCCTGTTTTAACTGTAGTTTATATATATATATACAGTGGAGGAAATAATTCTTTTATCCCTTGCTGATTTTGTGAGTTTTCCCACTGACAAAGATATGAAGTCTATAATGTTAAGGGTAGGTTTATTTTAACAGTGAGAGATAGAATATATAAAAGAAAATCCAGAAAATTACATTGTATAAAAAATATAAATTTATTTGCCTTTTGCAGAGAGAAATAATTATTTGATCTCTATCAAACATTAAGAGTTCTGGCTCCTACAGACCAGTTAGATGCTCCTAATCAACTCGTTACAAGACAGCTGTCTTAAATTGTCACCTGTATAAAAGACACCTGTCCACAGACTCAATTAATCAGTCAGACTCTAATCTCTCCAACATGGGCAAGACCAAAGAGCTAAGGATGCAGGGACAAGATCATTGACCTGCATAGGGCTGGAATGGGCTACAAAACCATAAGTAAGACACTGGGTGAGAAGGAGACAACTGTTGGTGCCATTGTAAGAAAATAGAAGAAATACAAAATGACTGGCAATCAACCTCGATATGGGGGCTCCATGCAAAATCTCACCTCGTAGGATGTCCCTGATCATGAGAAATCAGCCTAAAACTGCACAGGGGGAACTTGTTAATGATCTTAAGGCAGCTGGGACCACAGTCACCAAGAAAACCATTGGTAACACATTACGCCGTAATGGATTAAAATCCTGCAGTGCCCGCAAGGTCCCCCTCAAGAAGGCACATGTGCAGGTCCATCTGAAGTTTACCAATGAACACCTGGTTGATTCTGAGAGTGATTGGGAGAAGGTGCTGTGGTCACATGAGACAAAAATTGAGCTCTTTGGCATTAACTCAACTCACCATGTTTGGAGGAAGAGAAATGTTGACTAAAAGAACACTGTCCCCACTGTCAAGCATGTAGGTAGAAATATGTTTTGGGGGTGTTTCTTTGCTAAGGGCACAGGACAACTTCACTGCATCAGTGGGAGAATGGATGGAGCCATGTACCGTAAATTCCTGTGACATTAAAAATGGGTCGTAGCTGGGTCTTCCAGCACAACAATGACCCAAAACATATAGCCAAGGCAACAAAGGAGTGGATCAAAAAGAAGCAAATTAACTTTTTCATGATATTCTAATTTTAGCATAGCATATTCTAATGTAGCATAGACATGTAGAGATGACCCCTGTTTTAACTGTAGTTTATATATATGTAGCATAGACATGTAGAGGTGATCCCTGTTTCTATGATGTTAAAAACCAACAGGAAAAAAGTCCATTTCTACTTCCTGTATACAGATGCAACTATCCAGAGTTAATTGTTGCCATTGAACATACCCAACCTTCTAACCACAAGAGGTCAGCAAATCTCCATATCTGAGTATAAACTAGGGATTCTCCTATGATCAGGCACAGAATACACGGCCGTTGTCATAAAGCAGCTTTACAAATGCTCCAATGATGCCCGAGTCTAACCCCCAGTGGCTACTGGGTACTCTGGTGATGGCTGCACCAAATGGGTTTAGCTCTGAACCTGCTGATATTTTTGTTAACATCTTAAAAGCCAAACATTGTTCCAAGTTACAGCACAGCCTACAGGCACCCCTGCATATCTCCTACTGCTGCTCAACAGATGAGCCAAGCAGCAAAACCGTTGTGAGAGGAAGCACCTCTTGGCCTTTTATGTATTAAAATCCATTTCTGTTTCTGCAAAGTCTCTGAAACTCTATGTTTCTCTCATACTTCCTGTTTACTCACTCTCCGTTTCCACACAGTCTTTTACAATCTCTCTTGCACAGATCCATGCAGATTCACACACTCCTTGTTTACACATGGACTCTCACATGCCCTGTTTACACAGGCTGTCACACTGATGTTTTCCACATAGTTGTAATATGCGAGGCGTGTAAGGATTAAGCAGGATTCCTGGGTGTTGACTTTTATTTAAAACCAAGAACAAAACAAAAACACAAAAACCAATCAGTTTTTGTCTGGGAAAAACACTGACAAAGGACATGAGACAAAACGCACACTTAAATACACAGGTACAGCCACACCTATACCACCCTGCCAGGGACAACAGGAGAAGATATGGACGTGCCAAAGACTGGGACAGATAAGGGGACAGGCATGAGGACAGGTATGAGGACAGGTGTGAGGACAGGTATTAGGACAAGTATGAGGACAGGTGTAGTGAGTGGAGCAGTAGAGACACAAGAGGCCACACAGGGACTGACACAAGGACGGTAAACTGGAATGCAGACGAGGACAGTGGCTACATGTAGTGGATACCAATGGAATAACAGCCTGGTTAGGTCACCGGGAGGTCCCGGGCAGCCCTCGACTGGGCTCCGTCATGGATGAGCGTGCCCCCACAGCCCGTGAGAGAGCCGTGGTCCCAGCCTGCCCTGCAGCCTTGGTGGGGGCCGCAGCCGCCTGTGATGGGGGTTGGACTTCCCCTGGGCCCTGTCCCCTTCACGTTCCCAGTGTGTCCCTGTTCCTGTATTTGTGCCTCTCCCTATGTTCCCTTTCATGTGTGTGTGTCTTTGTTTGTATCAATGCCTCCGAGTCAGCGTAGGCAGGATGCCGTGGGCGGGACCTATCCGTTGGGTCAAAGTCAATTATCCAGTTTGTTGGTACGATGCTAACTGCATCTTTGTCTGGTCCATTGGTCCAAGAAACAAGGGCATACTGATACCTGGACATTTATGTGGTAAATTCGAACTTGCCTATTGACAATTTTATCGGTCTTTTTCCCTCCACGTACGTTTCGTAAAAGCAGTTCTGTCCTACTGTGATTGGCTAGTTGCTCGTATGTCCAAAATCTTCTGGTTCCACGATCCAATCATGGCTCACTGATCCAGGAATCACTCAGTCTCCTCTCCTGCTCATCTCAAAACAAACATATGTGATAATATGTGACATATGTATAAATGTCAGATCTACTTTTCCTCTTTCCATGTTGCCAAAATTGCTTTAACTAGGCATCCAATTGTCCAAAATTTCCCTAGATTTCATAATTTTACTGAGTATTTGGTTTTAGTGAACATTTTTTTCATATATACTGTCACATCTGTTATGTGTAATTATGCAAACATAGTGGAATGACTTTTTGTAAAAGTACACTCATGAATGCGACATGAATTGATTCAATAAAACAGTTACTTGTAAAAATATAATGCAATTTTTGTTTTTACTGAAATATATTTTTTTATATGTGTAAATATATAGACATGCATGGTCTATGCATATATTGCAGTATATTGAAAAATATAAGCACTTGTTTCCCATATATGGAATTGTATTATTTAATATATTGCACTATATTTTCTAGTATTTTACCATATATTTTTGTTTCATAAGGGAATACATAAACACTCTAATTTTATACCATTTTCAGTTTTCAGGTCATTCCCAAATTGCAATTCCTAATACAGTATATTAAAAAGTAACCATTTCACAGTTTGTGTCATCTTCATCAAGTATCATCTTCATCAAAGAACTGGCGTTTGGGTTTCCTGGATCTCTTGTGGCCTTTTGGAATGTCTTCTTTTAAAAGTTCTCGCCCAACAGATTTAAGTGTAGACTACATTAATGTAGAAAAAAATAATTTTTAATGGCAATAGATGCCAAAACCAAAACAAGCTTTAACACACTGTATATTTGACGGCTAACACAATAATTTAAAAACTGAAAAATGCAACCCATTATTGATTTCTTTAAAAAGTAACCCTGTAAATTCAGTTAATGTACAGCAAATTAGTTGGTCATTATTGCATAGTAAATTGAGATACATAACCTGATGTGTGCACCCTGAGTGGTGTAGTTAGCCTATTTTCTAAGGAGCTACAACTGGCTATATATTTCAATAGTTCCTTATTAGCAGCATGTGGGTTTGCTAATTTACGTTATTATTTTATGGTCATTGTTAAAATCAAGACCTGAACTTACCTGCTAACTTCAGCACCACAGCATGCTCAACTTACCATCCGTTGGCAGGCCTCTTGGTGTTAGTCATCTGTCATTCCACAAGATATGCTCTAGAGGCCTCGAAGGCGAGCTGATCCTGGAGCTTGTTGTGGGGTGTGATGCTCGTCTGTTCGTCTGTTATTGTTACTCATTTCATCTGTGTTTCGTCAAGGGTGTGTGTATTTAAGCGTGTGCATGTCCCCACGTCTTTTAACCGTTAAAAACAAAGCCTCCTGCCTGTTCCTGCAGACCATCCGCACCGCAACATGACACCATTGTGTAATATGTTTAAACAACGTATGCACTGCGATAATCAGGGGTTATTATTTAATACATGTAAACAACATGTGAACTGTGATAATCAGGGGTTATTGTTTCATAAATTTAAACAACATGTGCACTGTGATAATCAGGGGTTATTATTTAATACATGTAAACAACATGTGAACTGTGATAATCAGGGCTAATACAACGATTTAAACAACACGAAATAACATTTTAATCTGTGTATCTGACTGACAGTATTAATCACTAAGACAACACTGAGTTTGATGTAAAACTGGATAACCTTAAAGTAGCTTCTGATGTAGTATTTATTACATTTAGTATTTTGGTGTGTTTGTGTAACTTTTACGTGTAGTTTTTGGGTAGTGAAACTGTATTTATTAAGGAGTAACTAAATCTTAACTCTGGGTATTTTACCTCACTACACCTCTCAAGTAGCCCAAAACTGGTTAAACAGGACTGTAGAGACAGTGTGTGTTAAAAAGGACTGTAGAGAAGATGGTGTGTGTAGAGAAGATGGTAAAATGTGTAGGGCTGTGTGTGTTTTTGTGTGTGTACGTGCATGTGTGAGCAATCGCTTAAATTAAACTACTGTCCAGGACTGGTGTAGAAGCTCTATGTCAAACAAAATTCTCCCGTAGCCAGAACTGCCTGGTTATTTACTGTCACTATTCTATGATATATGAAGATTCGTTATTTATGTATAATTCTATACTGTAGCTCCTCCTTCTCATAAATTAAGTATTGTGATTGGTGAATAACTTACACCCACCCACCCCCGAAAACTGCTTTTACAACTAAACCAGTTTAAACTGAATGTGAGACTCTTTTGATGTGTACCTCAAACAAGAGGAAACGGTCTCCGTTTTGAGAAGATAAATATATATTTCTTTATGAAAGAAACACGATGTGAATCTGACTCACCGTGTTGCAGTCTATCATTTTGTTGCAGTAACATGAACAACAGTAGCGGAAATGAACTCACCCGATTCAAAATAACCAAATTAAACTCGTTGTAGGCTCATCTTTCTAGGCTCATCTTGACTCATTCTAGGCTCATCTAGACTCATTCCAGTTATCCTCCTATCTCTCACAGAACCAGCTTCAGGACCCCAACCAATTTGGCTTCAAGCCAGCACATTCTACAGAAACTGCACTCATAGCAGTGACTGGGAAACTCCATGCGGCTAGATCAGCTGGACTATCGTCAGTCCTGATTCTTCTAGACCTTTGACACTCTCAATCACAAGATCCTCCTGTCCATCCTTTCTGACCTCGGTATCTCTGGCACTGCATGGAAGTGGTTTGCGTCCTACTTGGAGGGAC
>JAOYMR010000010.1:17062898-17072988 GCA_025802075.1 Tenebrosternarchus preto | reverse complement strand
GAGGTCTTGTGTTTGTCTCCACTGTTCCCACTTCATAGCGAGCAAAGAAACAGTTCAGTTCCTCTGCCAGTGAAGCATCACCCTCTGCTGTCATGTGGTTTCTGGGTTTGTGATTGGTGATGTGCTGAAGTCCCTGCCACACCTGACGTGGATCGTTGTTTGTGAAGTGGTCCTCAATCTTCCTCTTGTAGGCAGTCTTGGCCTCCTTGACGCCTCTCTTCAGGTTGGATCTTGCCGTGCTGTATAAGGCTCTGTCTCCAGACCTGAAGGCGATGTTGCGCTCTCTGAGGAAAACTCTGACTTTTTTCGTTATCCAGGGTTTTTGATTTGGGTAAACCCTGATGCTCTTGTCCACTGTTACATTGTCCACACAGTACTTGATGTAGCAGAGTACGGTTGATGTGTACTCTTCCAGGTCCTGATCCTCAAAGACATCCCAGTTGGTCCCCTCCAAACAGTCCTGCAGCTGTGAGGAAGCGCCCTCAGGCCACGTCCAAACAGTCTTTATGATGGGTTGAGATTTCCTTTTGAGGGGGGTGTATGCTGGAGTTAAAAATACAGAACAGTGGTCTGATTGACCCAGATGTGGAAGTAATTTGGTTTTAAAACTGTTCTTAATGTTTGAATATACCTTATCCAGTGTGTTATTCCCTCTGGTGGCACATTTGATGTGCTGGTGGAATTTAGGGAGGACTGTTTTTAAATCAACATGATTAAAATCGCTTGCTATTATGTGAGCCGCTTCAGGGTAGATGTTTTGTTGTGCATTTATAGCACTGAGCAGGTAGCCTAGCGCTGTGTTGGCGTAAGCGAATGTAAACAGCTGTTACCAAGACAACGGTGAACTCACGAGGAAGGTAAAACGGCCTGCATTTAACGGTCATGTACTCCAAGTCAGAAGAACAGTGTCTATCTGTGATTTTGGCATTAGTACACCAGCTGTTGTGTGTGTAGATGCATTGCCCCCCTCCCTTTGTTTTCCCAGAGTCTTTGTTTCTGTCCCAGCGAAACGCGGTGCAGTCTGCAAGCTCAATGGCTACATCGAGTGTAACCACGTCTCTGTGATCACCAAAATACAGCAGTCCTCGATTAATCTGTTTGTGGAGATCAGCAGACTCAGGTCATCCAGTTTGTTGGTGATCGCTCTGGCGTTCGTAAGAAAGACGCTGGGTAGCGCTGGCTTGTGTGGTTGTTGCTTTAGCCTAGCCGCTAGTCCGGACCGGCAGCCCCGCTTTTGCTTCCTGTGTCTCCTCCTGCGCCTCCGCCGCCTGCTGGAGCCGATCACTATCCACGAAGCGCCGGGGGGTCTGGCTATCTCCTCCGGTATACTGTGTGAGTCCACAAATTCCCTTGTGACGGCATTATTTTGCAGTAGTCCAACATTCAAGAGATCCTGTCGGCTGTATGTTTGATTTGCGGTACTAAACGTGACTTTTGTGGACAAACCAATAAATAAAAACACAAAGAAAATGCACCGAGTAAGAGAGCGTTGAGCCGCTGCGTCTGTGCGCGCCGCCATCTTTATACACTCAAGATAAATATATATATCTATATTATATAATATATTAATATAATATAAATATATATATATATTATACAACAAGATAAATATATAAAAAAACATATATATATATAACATATTTTACATTTTTGCCACCTTCTCCTAATGTGAATTAGCCTTTTCTTCATGGGAGATAGAGGGAAATGATAGAGGAGTGAGAGGTCCTCAGATAAAGGGGCTGGGTTAACGATAGAGGGGTGAGAGGTCCGCAGATAAAGGGGCTGGGGTAACAATAGAGGGGTAAGAGATCCTCAGATAAAGGTCCTTTATGTCAGCAGCACTGACCACCATTGTCTGCCTGGACTAAGAACACGTAAGCAGACAAGCTCTGATGTCGCCACATGAGAACTGCAGACTCCACTTGTTGAAACAGGACTTTGTTCTACATGTGCAATAAAGAAACATGCCCAGTCCCTTAGGGTTTGACGTTCTGGTCCCTCTCCGCGGCAGCAGTCACACTTACGTAAACGGCCATGCCATTGAGGTCTGAGGATGCAGAAGCAGCGGTGGGGCTCGTGTTGGGCACCGTGTTAGTGCTGGTCTCACTGATGTGGATCTTTGTGATGGGGATCTCCAGAGTTCTGCTTGCAACCTGAGCAACACAGACACCAAAATGAGTTTAGCAGTGAAGGGCTGATTCTGACTAGACTAGACGAAGGTGGGTATCACTATATAAATCACACCTGTACTTTTTTTGACATGTTGCATAACAACAGCAAAAATGCATAACATCACAATTATGCCCAGCTCATCTAAGATTGAGGGCATGACCTCCTGGTAAGGGGACAGAACATGTCTAGACATATATATTTTGACTTCCTTTACCTGGGCCATTTTAGTGTGCAAGCCTTGTCCCATCTCTGTTCCACCATGAGTGAGAAGAACTGAGCCATCTGTGTAGATATGTACCAGTGCTCCTGCCTGCAATAAATAATCAAAACATATCAAAGCATTCAACACACAGACACACACATACATTCACACATACACATGCACACTCACAAACACATGAAGTTTGTCAAACACATGAACAAACTTCAATGAATCAGTTATCATTCAATATGTACACACGAACACATATTCAATATACACATGCGCGCACACAATAACATTCAATACACACACGTTTGCACACATACATTATCAGTGCAAGGCTGTGGTTCAGATCACCTGGTTGAGAAAGACTGCAGTGAAACTGATGCCAAACTTGGTGGGAATAATGGAAATGCCTCGCTTGGTCCAGCGATTCTGCCTGCAATCACCACAAATGTAGTTCACAACCACAAACTTAAATGTATTTTATAGAGGTTTTAATTGATAGACCAACACAACGTAACACATAATTGTAAAGTGGAACGGAAATGATACATGGTTTTCAAAATTTTAGTTAAATAAAAATCTGAAAAGTTTGATGTGCAAAAGTATTCAGCCCCCTGTACTCTCATACCCTTAAATAAAATCCAGTTGAAAAGTTTTGGTAAATGCAAAGCGTTATGTTTGGTGGAAAATTAACACTGATCACCCTGTACACACCACCATCCCCATCATGCATCATGCTGTGGGGGTGCTTTTCTTCAGCAGTGACGGGGAAGCTGGTCAGAGTTGATGGGAATAAGGATGGAGATAAATACAGGGCAATCCTGGAAGAAAACCTGTTTGGAGGCTGTAAAAGATTTGAGACTGGGAAGGAGATTCACCTTCCAGCAATGACCCTAAACATACAGCCAGAGCTACAGTGAGATGGTTTAGATCGAAGAATATTCATGTGTTAAAATGGTCCAGTCAAATTCCATACCTAAATCCCTTTGAGCATCTGTGGCAAGACATAAAAATTGCCATTCACAGACGCTCTCCATACAATCAAGCTGGTAGAGACATACCCCAAAAGACTTTTGCAAATCACACTTTAGATTTTTATTTGCTTAAAATTTTGAAAACCATGCATCATTTCCATTCCACTTCACAATTATGTGTAACTTTCTGTCGGTCCATCACTTAAAATCTCTATAAAAAACATTTAAGTTTGTGGTTGTACGGTGACAAAATGTGAAGGTCCACTGTATGGGCAAGCCACTGTATAGGATATTTCAACACATTTAGTATCAGAATACTATTTCAACCATTCTAAAAGCATTTAGTCTTTTTTTCAATAAAGCATGTTTCTCACTTGTTATACAGCTCGACGTTGGCCTTACGCCGGTGAAAGTCAGAGATGTTCATGCACTCTTCCCAGCAGCGGTCCACAGTGAACTGTTCCAGGCGCTGGTTAAAAGGCGTGTATTCTCCCTGCTTGTACATGTTCAGCTCTCTCACCTTCAAGGAGTGCAAGGAGACACTACAATAAGCAACTCAGAGGTTAAACAAACATGTAAGAGAGCTGTGAACTTTTGATGATGATTTTACAGCAGTTCCTTAATTCAAACCAATTTTACTACTGCTTACTCACCATAATGAAAGAGAGAAATAGAAATAAATAAATAAAGAAAGAGAAACATGTATGCCAGGTATCTAACATTAGTTAAAGAAGGCAATATAGGTCGATTAAATACTATGAAGCTGACTTCATTTTGCCGTGATGCACTTTGGCTAAGAAGCCAGTCGCTTCACTTATTTGCACTCACGGTTCTTGCAATATTAAAAATTAATACCATTGTTTATACTTTTTTTTTGAAAAAAAGAAATAAGCCAGAAATCCCCAATGAAACCTGTTCGGCAGGGAGACCACAGGACAGCGCCACGTCACTTATCCAGCTCTCCGCTACCATCATGCCTTGTGGCCCGCCGAAGCCCCTGAATGCAGTGTTGGATGGCAGATTGGTCCTACATATGTAGCCAGTCCCATGAATATGAGGGATGTTATAGCAGTTGTCCATGTGAAATAGTGCCCGCTCCATAATCTAATGGAAAAAGGCTTGTTAGGTTTGGGGCATGTAATGTCATCTGAAGTCCATAAAATGCCATATTGACCAGACTCTTAAAATGTTACTGACTGAAAGGGATAGGTCCATTGAGTTTCCTGCGTTGCTGTAATAGGTCACGTCAAGAGCCATCACCTTGCCATTTTTCTTAAATCCAACCTAGACAAATCATTACATGGGAAAATGTCAGATCTCCCTGCAATCACTCTTCTCGCCAACGGAGGTCTCACTCTCCAGAGTACTGAATTGTCAGCTGTTCCTCATCTCTCCCTAATTCTCTGTACATGTATAACCACCATATATTAAACTCCATCTTTCCACTGCATAATGGATCCTTGCCTTACTTCCAGAGATGGAACGTTACAGAAAATATAATGACGTACTTTTCACACCAGTCAATTAAAAAACACAGAGAAGTGTGATGATCATTATGTGAAGGAGGTAAGATCATTCTGCCATGCTCTCCATCAGATGGCCATAGCAAGATGTTCAGCGCACAAAGCCTCATGTTTTTGGCCGATGGCTGAGCTGCTCACCTTGTAACGTCCAAAGAACGGGTGACGGCCACCTGACACCAGCATGTCCTCGTCCCGGTCTAGCATGCAGCGTACTGGTCTCTTAACTCTACATAAAAAAAGTAATTGCCCATTGAAGTGCTTTTAGGTCAAGCATGTTGGTCAATTTAATCCACTTAAATTAGATTTTTTTTTTAAACTACAGACGTAGTCTTAAAGGAGTTGCACAAATGTCCAGATCAAGACCTCTAATAAGCAAGATGAAAGTGATATTGGCAAGGACAATTAATCGTAACTAATCATAGATGTGACCATGAGCATTGATCAGGGCAGGCCCTTAAGGGGATATTAAGAAAATCCATTTTATCAAGCACCAATGTTCTCACTTATGAGCTGCAACAGCCACAGCTGTGGAGAGAATGGTGCTCCGGCTCTCCTTCCCGCCGAAACCTCCTCCCATTCGCTTCACCCGACACACGATGTGACTGGCTGGGACCCCCAGTGCTTTTGCCACAAGAGCCTGAAAAGCAGCATGTAACCAGGCATAGTATAACTACAGGAATGGTACCACTAACTACAACTACAGGCTTGTTACAGCTAACTACAACTATAGGCATGGTATAGCTAACTACAACTACAGGGATGGCAACACTAACTACAACTACAGGCATGGTATAGCTAACTACAACTATAGGCATGGTACAGCTAACTACAATTACAGGCATGGTATAGCTTACTACATCTACAGGCATGGTATAGCGAGCTACAACTACCTACAACTACAGTCATGATACCACTAACTATAACTACAGGCATGGTATCACTAACTACAACTACAGGCATGGTAGAGCTAACTACAACTACTTATATTTATTATAATTATTGAACCTCATCTTTAAGTACCACATTAGTATATAGTTTATATAGATCAGTCACTGAGAGTTTTCTCAATGCAAATAGTGGTATATTTATATACTTAATACTAGATTTATAGCGGAACAATGCAGTTGATATGAATGTTTCATAAATCCCTCAGTTAACGACCTTTAAATAATGTACGTTAAATAATCTACATTAGAACATGTTTCCTTCACTATTCACAGTCTTGATCCTACTTGAGTTTTGGCAGCTGACTGGGTGGATACAAACAGCTCCATCTCTCCATCTTCTCCGTGAGGGACTGCCAGTGCGCAGTTGGTCTCCAGGTAAAAATGTTCCTGGCCGCCTACGTGTATCTCACCTGGGTACCAGAACAGAGGAAGAAACAAATCAATTAAACACTTCAAATGAGTAATTTTTCAAGCTTACTCAAGCACAGTGCTGTAAACCAGGACTGTGGAGGTTAAATGGGTTTACCTGTCAATATGACCTTTAAACCAGGACTTTGCAGGTTAAATGGATTTACCTGTCAATATGACCTTTAGTCAACTCGCATGTTTTGCACAGGAAATGCAGACACAAGCAATCAAACAATACAATCAGTATTACTATGCTACTGGTCTCACTTTATATTATCAGGGAGGTTTATACCTTGCAGAATGTGATCAGACTCCTGAAACCCTTGAGAGAGATCTCCCCTCTCTATTGTTCTGGTAGGCTGGTAGAATGACTCATTGGCAATGGCATCCTATAAATAAACAAACCTATAAATAAGCAGAAAGAAAGGCAAAAAGAGACCCAAGCATGTAGTACAGGAACAACTGCAGACCACTCACTGGGTTGAGCCAGAGTCCTGTATAGGAACAAAAGAAGAATTACTCTTGGTGAATTACTCAAGTAACAATCCTTTATGTATATGTGAGTTAATCTTTTAGATGTATGTATAAATCCTTTATGTATATTTGAGTTAAAATTCTAGATTATGAAAAGCTGTGCAAAGGTTGAGCTGCCCAAACACCTCCATATTCACCATGCACCATGATCTTCTAATATTTTAAAATAATCTTGCTTGACCCCTTCAGAATAAATATTTATGTAGAAAATAGTGAAGAAGGAAAAGCAGAATACTTTATTTTGAAATTGTAAGGGGGTGGCCAGGCCGCTGAGACAATCGGGGATTACAAACTAGGGTTAGAATGTCCCTCCTAGCAGGACGCAAATGCTTGAGGTGGAACAAGGACGGGGATCAAAAGACAAACACATGTTGAAGAACCTGAGATAACCAATAAATAAATAAATAAATAAATGGAGGAGATGCATTAACGTCACTTTATCTTGGTAAAAAGAATGGGCACAGCATCAGATATTGCATTAACTGCTGTAGCTGCTGCCAGTCTAGCATATTTGAGCCAATGAAAAGTTAGGACCTTACTTGTAGTTGGAGGACTAGCTGGAGCTTGTCTTCATTTGGTATGAGAAACATGCATGAATACGTGTATGCATATATGTACGTAAGTGTTTACTTTCTGTAAGAGGCCATTTAATAAAATCAAGTATGAGTTGCTTACAACATAAACTAAAGGGCTACATTTATTTATTAGGTGTAGATGAGGTGTTTTATATAAACTCACGGCCACCCCATCATAAAGACAGCAACTGGGAGGGGGACGGGCATGTAAATGTAAACTACCTCCAAATTTCCACACCTGAATGGTGACAATCACAGGCTGCAGCTCCTCATAAGTGATCCTCACAGTGGTGGCTGCCCTCTGCGCATGAGCTGGTGTGTCTGCAACAATGGCTCCCACAATGTGACCCACACACGTGACCTGGGAGAGAGGGGAAACGTCACCATGAAGAAACTGTCTTGTGATTGGAGAATATGTGGAGAGTCTCTGTTCTTTGAAAACACATGCAACAGATGCCATGAGTAAGACATTACGTCAAATCTCCACCCACAAGTGATGCATCTGAGGATATGTACCATGTACTTTAGAACTTTAAAACTAATCCTTAGCACTTCGTTTGAGGTCTGGTATATAAGGAATCAATGATGTCATAATAATTCTAACGATACTGCATGATTCTTGGATGGATCTGAATCACTGACAGTGGACAGAGTAATAGAAAGACTACAAAATCCAAGTCAAGTGAGGTGCACGTTTTTTTTTACAAGACTATAGACACATGGCTTAAGGATAACCTCGTTTAGGTATCAGGTATCCTATTGTTCTTTTTGGTTATAACACTCAGTTAATATGCAAACTTTATTTAGACATGTAAAGCTAGATTCATGCTATTATTCCACATTCCATCACTGATTAGGAACGCTAGAAACCCTGATACATTATGGTGGTATTGTTAAAAAGTCTGATACATTATGATGATATCAGAAGAAAGCCTGAAACATTATGATGATGTTGTTAGAATCCTGATACTGTCACATTGCTGATCCCCCTATTGGTGTTCTCTAGTAGTGGCAGCAGCAAAGCACATGGACGGTTATTTTATTGTTTTCATTTGTTTTATTTATGTTGTCCATGCTTTCCTGAGCTGGTGGGCCTTATCTACTAATTAGCTCATCATCTGAGGATTATTATGTATTTATGTTTATCCTTATTTAAATGGCCAGTTTGTTCAGACCTTGTTGGTCTTTTAAGTCACTGAGTTTAAGACTTCTGTTATAATTTGTTTTCAGTTCAGTTTCATTTTTAAACTCTTCAGTTGGAGACTTGCTTGGAGCTTCACTTTTTCTTTGTCTGCACCTTCATCGCCCGTGACATACATTATGATGGTTTTGTTAGAAAGTTTCATATATTATGATGGTAATGTTAGAAAGCCTGATACATTACGATGGTATCGTTAGAAGCCCGATACATTATACTAGTAACCTTATCATCAGCAAAGACAGTCTCATCATATACTACAGGCCCTGTCCTGTTGCTCCCAGGAACATCCTTGGCAGAGATGAATGTAACCACTCCCGGAATTGCCATGGCAGCCGTAGTATCTATAGATCTGCCAAAAGATGTCACATACATGCATGAAGAATGCCAAAGTAGAGGAAAGAGTCTTCATAACCTGTGTGGTCCTACTACAGATGCAATGTGCAATGGTCCTTTTGCAAAGAGACAAAAAAGTTTGTTACATTTTGCCACACTTTTTTTTACATTAGACATTGTGCCTGGACACAGCTGAACCCTACATCCAAATGTATAGCATGTAGATAAACAGCACTCTGTAGCTTGGATAGTTGCTGCTCACTTAATATAAGCATGAGGTTTAGTGCTGGTAACCAAAGCCAAAGAGAGCTCATTCTTATAGCAAGGGATGTCGTCACAGTAGACTGCCTCTCCAGTGGCCTGCTTCATCGCAGACAGATGCATGATGGGGCGGCCAATTATGTTATCCATGTTCTGACCAGAAGGGACAGCCTAAATAGACACATGCTTTAATGATCAGGGATATACAAATCCCCATGACTGCGTAATTACATTTAAGGTGCAACATGCTGTTTTACAAGACACTCTTAAGCCTGTATACCTGGAAAAGCTGAACACTGGTCGGTGAGTCCAGATGAAAAAACTCTATAGCCGTGGCATAATCAGGTCTGATATCCTCAGTAGACAGATGCTGTAGAGACACTGATGAATTAGCAGTATACAGAGCTTCATGTACTGTTTTATATTTGAGCCATACACATTTAAAACAGTCATGATGCGTTGGTGTGATGCGTCCCCTTCAGATGCCAAAAACAAATGTTACTATTTTTTTTGTATCCAGGAAGTGGACAGGACAATTGCATTCTTGTTTGCTTCATATACAGTAATTTAGGATATTGCCTTTAGATTTTCAGATTGAAGCAAACATAAGATTAGTTCTTTTGTGTTGTTGGTTAATGTGTTCATGGCCTGACCTCCTGAGCCAGTTTGTGCTGGACAGTGAGGTAGAATTTGAAGAACAGACTGATGGTGAGTGTGCGTCTGTATGGCACCATGCCACCTGGGGCAGATGGAGACAGTGTCATCTCCTCAGCTAAGAAGGAGCAGGCGTCTTCCAGCAGCTTCTCATTCCACTGCCTGCAAACGAGTCAAACAAAACCGATCAGAGCAGCATCTTAATACGTACATGTGATGTCTGATCAGAGGAATGCTTACTTATGATTGGTGCGGTGTTCATACATACGTATACATACATACACACACACACACACACAC
>JAOYMR010000010.1:17034567-17053812 GCA_025802075.1 Tenebrosternarchus preto | reverse complement strand
AAATCCTATAAACTTCATTTCACTTCTCAAATATCACTATGTTTATCTGCTATATGATATATTTAACTGAAATTGCTTATCCAAACAACCAAAGATTTATAAAGGAAAATCATGAAAATGATCAGGGGTTCCCAAACTTTTGCATACCACTATACAAGTTTGACTCCACAAAAAGATTTGCCTTGTACCATTACTTTTGCTTAGCACATAGGATATTCCATTATGATTACATGATGGTAGCACATGCTATAAAAACCAGGGGCCTGTTTAGAAAATAAACGTGAATGTCTTATTAAATTTGTTCTTAAGAAAACTGCTTAGTGTTTTGTGTGCAAATGATTCATAAAATGAGTGAACAAAAGCAGAGATGTGACTGACTGACTTAGAAATTACAAATGATCCTAAAACATGAGTGAACAAGCTTTACACTAACTATAATTTGCATATAAAAAGGCAGTGTGTTCTCTCCAATTTGAACTGGTTTTGCAAGCTTAATAAGAGACTAGAATGAACTTCACAGGTGTGAATTATCACATATTTTCAGGTCACATTTTCATTTTATATCATTACTTAAACATTTATAACTATTTTAAACTCTTTAGTAATTTATTTGATATGTCAGCCTCTTAGATACTGATTTAAAAGGCATGAGGATTAAAGCATAAGGAAGGAGCACATATAAGCCCAGTGTTTTATGCATCTGATTATCGGCATGTACTGGACCTGAGGTTTGCTACTGATTTATTAACCTACAAAAAAGCTTCTAAAAGTCACACTGGATGGGGATTCCTGGAACCACTTAAATCTCTCTGGTGACAAAAAGAGAAAGAGCACGTCACTACCTGTCTGACCATGGCCGAGTCACTGGAGAACATGAGCACCTCGACCAGCAGATGCAGGGCTGTAGTGAGGAAGCCAAAGCAGATGGACCAGAGCAGGGGCAGAGGTAACAGCACATACGTGGCAAACAGTGTGAAGAGCACATACCAGGACCGGTCTGTCTCCAGCCCGTACATCCACCCACCCAGGCTTTGCACTGTCTGGGACAACCAGCTGGCCAAGCCTGCATACTGGAGGTACTGTGGTGACATGGTGTCCTTGCAGGTGAAAACCAGGATACACAGAACTGTTTCAATCGCCATGAAAAGCCCAGCCGGCCATCCTCGCTGCAAGTCCACCATGTCCGGAGCCACGGCCAGGTAAATGAAGAGGATGTGGAGATTGGTGAGTATATCGGCAATGATGGTGACAACCAGGGAGGTGCGGCGCTGAGCCGCAGAGTGCTGCTGGTACATGCGCTCCAAGTCAGGGGGTTTAAATACGTGCTGGAGAGTTGGAAGGAACACCCCTAGCAAAGTGGTTCCCCAGCTGAGGAAGAAGTCAGCATCACTGACGGAGTCGGTGGATTCCCGTGTGGCAGTTGATTCGTGAAGAGGGTGGATGTGGGCTGCAGAGGAACGCCGTTTATGCAGCCCGACACTACCCCGCAAGACTTTGCTGCGAATCTGCCAATTGATGTCATCAATGTAGGCATCGGTAATGACAATTCGGTGCATTGAAGCAATTCGAACATCTCGATATTTCTCTCGCTGGCCATTAATGTGCCGTACAGCATTCTGCCACATCACTGGCTATTGTTTAAGGCTGGGATGCAGGTGATTGGTTGTGCAGGTAGGTGGCTTGCAAGTCTCCTTAAGAACAGCAGTGCTGTGACAGGCTGTGACAATGCACAGAACACAATGAAATCTCAACTCAACTGCCCTCCTCCCCCTTCCCTAATAGAGCAGCATGGTGACCCTTTGTTTATTTAAACCACTGAAAAATGCAGAATAATAAATAGTCCTTAGATTAATAATCAATAATATATAATAAGATAATAATTAATAATATAATAAGAATATACTGTCCTTCTCTCTCTCTCTCTCTCTCTCTCTATATATATATATATATATATATATATATATATGTATAGCTGAGAACTGAAAGGGCAACTTTACTTGCCTTTGAAGCAGCTACGGTTAAGGTAGGGTTAGGTGTCAGTCCTTCTTATCCATGTCAGGAAGTCCAGCAATCCTTTCCGTCAACAACCTTCCGTTGCATCCTCTGTGCACTTCCAAAACATCACCACAGGGATGATTCTAGCTGTAAAAACAACATCATCTCAGATCACTTCTAACCCTGTAGATCAACCATAACATCAATGGACTGCATATCTCCTGTGGGACGGGCTGGTAACCATCACTGGTGTCCTGAGATAATGCAGTCAGCCCTGACCATATGTGCTGGAAAGCCAAGACATCCTCACCCTTTGGAAGATATTTACAGGTTAGCACATGCTCATCCCATAAACTTAACTAGCCTTTAAAAGAAAAAGGGTAAAAGGGTATATTAAGAGAAGAGGATTGCTGTTATGTGAGAAGTACATGGATAACAGAGAGCAAGACCCAATAGTTACCTGTATGTGAACACACTATGTACAACTATAATGGATTATCTATGTTCAAGATAAAAATTGAAATATTGCTGGTAATAATTAAGCATTTGTTAAGCAAAGAGCTTACATAGTTTTCTTCCGTTGTTGGATTCAGGTGGATACATGCAGGAGCAGGGAAATACGGTTAACCTCTGACTACAGACAGTCACAAAGCTGGACAACTAATCCAGGGAATATAGGGTGTAAGCTGGATAAAGCGCTCCTGGCTGCTCTGGTCGTTTACCAATACTGTTATCCAGGTCAGAAAGTAACTGAGCCATCTGTCTAGTATTTTTTAATGAACTGTACCTTGAAAACGGGTATAATAAAACATGAAAAGATACCATCTTTCCTTCTACTTTAGAGGAAACCTGATGTTTTCATTTCTCTTATTTGATCAATCCAAACAGACTTGGTCACAAATCTGAATTCAGAAGCTTTCAGCAAATTTCTTTTGGTGGATTGCTGAAAAGATGACTTGGGATGAGTTTCAGTATTTTGAAATAACAAAGAAACATCCAATGGCTTTATTATTGTTTATTTTATCACAGTACAAAATCCCAACAAAAAAGCGACTTGCAAACATCCTCTGACAGAGTAGTGACACAAGTAGTGTCTAGTTCTGTAGGACATTTACGCATGCTGTCCCCTCATATTGTCTCCTCGTGCTTCTTACTATGCAGCCGTCAGGTTAAACAGGAATGGAATAAAAGACTATACCAGTTAAACTGAGTTCAGTTCAACTCGGTCATGTTAGTCATTAACTAACAACATTTGTAGCCACCAAAAACACTGAGGGGAAAATGCTAAATATCGTAAACAGGAACCAGAAAATATTAAAAACAACATGGCAACATACAATTCCCACAAATAGCTCAACTGTGTTTATGAAAATGTATATTTTAGAAAATAAAAAGGTACATACACATGAATACACACTGTAAAAATATTAATTATAGTTAAATTGCACATTAACACTCAGGGTGAAGGATTATATCTAAAGTATATAGCTAACGTCTCAATGCATATAAAAATACAAGTTCTGAAGTTTCATGCAAGATATAATACACACTTGCGTTACAACCTACGTGTAAATTTGCATATTAAACTCTTTAGAACAACCAGTAATGGCATATCAACATACTTTTTTCTGACTTTCATTTTTAATGCTACAGCCAGCACATTTGAACATATCTCTAATAACATAGGCTAGTCATAGCAAATAACAGAGTCGACCAGGTAAAGAAAGCTGAAAATTAATTGATTAAACTGAATCAGTTAAACTGATTGTAGCTTTATCATGTTTGTCTTAGGACTGCTAGATACGGACGAAACCCATATCACGATAATAAAATACATCATATCAAATCATATGACAATTCCTGATTACTTTGGCGCACAAATGAATTCCATATATTATTCTATCCAACCAAAAACCGCACTGCGATAAATATCTTTTTACTATTTACACAAAACACAGTGTTTTGTAACATTTCAGAAGCTGGTCGTTTCATTCTTAAATAATAAAGAATTACTTTTGGCACAATTTTTAAGATGCGAGTTTGTGCTATGAGGATAACAAAAGACCAAAAGAGGACTTTCACTATTTATGTGCAAATCAAACCATATATGATCAGCTGTTGAAACAAGGCTGTCTGCTCTAGAATTAAACTCCTATAGTTAAGCAGTTGATAAATAGCATGCACTGCTGTGACAGTAAAGCTGATTCAGGTGTTTTCAGATAATGTGAAACATGGGGCTCATGGGGCTTTAAATCTGTTAGCATAATTACATAGGATTTTAATTAGTTAAAGGGCAACTAAATTCTCCTGTATAGTTAGGAGAATTTCCTATTCTAGGAGTAGATGACCCCAAACAGTAAGATTCAGCAGTCGTCCATGTGTGTCAGGATACTAAGGTAATCAAGACAATCAGGTATTATCACCGTAATACTGAAAGATGGGTCTAGTGTGGCCACTGTGGAAAGGATCTGATTTAAGCCCTGATAAGGAAAGAGGTCCAATATTACATTATCTTGTTTCTCAATTCCCTAGCTAACGCTACACTTATGGTCCATACCCAGATTACTTTATGATCATCAGGGATGCAATATGTTCCTCGTCACGGATATATGCAGGAAAAAGATGTTTGCTGAAAAAGTGTGTTCACAGTGGGTTAAACTGTTATCCTCACCTAGTAGCCTTGAAGGATGAAGATGTAACTGTCCAAGTAATAGCAGAAATATGATGCTTACTCACTCACAGCAAACAGGAACACATCCATGAGACAAAGAGCTGGTACATGTAAACCACAGCTCTTGGACATGCTGTTCTTGGATGAGAAGGTGGCTGCTACATTTGAGGTTATGATGACTTAGTTCAATCCAAACATTAATAAACCTCGACTGAGAAATGCGCATCCTTAAGAGGGGTTTGATCATGTATATTTAATAAGCATGTAAATCCTAAACACAAGGAAAATGTTCTTCCGGTAAATCCAAAGTAAGATAGCTTTGTCTCTGCACAAATATTTGCTTCTGTATGTATACACTCCTACTGTTTATATACACCCCTACTTGATGTTCTTGAGCAGTGAAGTACGAGCGTTCACCACGGCTTTAAAGGCATCTTCACTGCCTGGTGCCACACACTTGTCGGGGTGAAGTAACACTGCCAGCTTCCTGTATGCCTTGTTGACTTCCTCCCTATGATCAAAAACAACATATTTACAGCATGTATCATCAGACCCCATGTTTCTTTAAACAAAGATGAATGTACAGTTAAATGACATGAATAAAATCCATCAGTACATTAAAATATGACGCTACAAAGTTACATTTATTTATAGATTATGTTTCTACTGAACGTGCTATACATCACTAAAGTGTCGCCATTAAATAAAACACTGAAGAAAAAAGAAACTGTCAACACTCTCCAAAAGCTAGTACATAAAATATGATTGGAGACAGTAGCATTCTGATCTTCATACATGTCATAGCACAGCCTTGGAGCGGCACCTGCAAAAGGACAATCACCCTTTAACCTAATATAATGATCAATTAAAATCTGCTGTGAAGAGCCTTGAAGATCTTGGAGCAAAATATGGACATGAACAACCCTAAAATATACACTACATGAACAAAAGTATTGATACACCTACAGGAGCGTTTATGACATTACATTCTAAATCCACATGGTCTCTCCTTTGTAGCTGTAACCTCTTCCACTCTTCCGGTTAAGACTTTCTACAAGATTTGGGGTGTGACTGTGGGGACCGTTGCCCATTCATCCAGAAGAGCTTTTGTGACGTTGCCTACAGCGTCAACGCTGTGTATGATATACTCACGCCAGCACCAAATATATCGCTATGCCTCAGCTACACTGGCTTCACTCACATGCTGACAGTGGTTCACCACCCAAAAACACATGTGGATGAGATGTATGGCTTTTCAGGCAAGACACTATAAAGGTTCCATGCTACTGAGGTAATCCTTTAATGAATGAAAACACAACGGCAACATAACTGGCTCTGGTAACAATGATCGCATCTGGTATGTCTTGAGAAAGAGAAGACATTTCTAAATGGTGTTAAAGACATTCAGTGCATCACTCTTACCTTGTTGCCCCAGGCTTAACCCCCAGCATGTCCCAGCTATCTTTACTGTTACGGATGCGTCGGATGGTGTCCGCTTGCTCTTTGGTGAAGCCTATGCTGACCTCTGGGCTTGGCCTCTTCCCTCCATTCTCACACATGTCGGTTATGGAGGAGAAAAAGGCCTGAAGTATAGAAAACACCTCATAACTCAAGTGGTTTTACGACCAGTGAGCTGGATCCATTTTAGAAGATTTTTAGTGAAGCCTCATAATCTTTAATTTTCCGGTACAGAACCTACCGATACCAATACCCAACTTTTTGGTTGCAATCTGGATGAATGTGGACCAGTTCTGTATGGAGCTGTAAAGTGCTTGTCAAATATATCTATATAATATTCCAGATATTTTACTTCACTGTTAACAGAAAAAATTCTCAAGAGCAATGCCTGAAGATGCTGCCAAAAGTGTTTCATTGCCAGCGGTTTAGACATTAATGGCTGCATGTCGAGTTGCATGAGGGCACAGCAAATTTACACTGTTATACAAGCTGTACACCAACAACTTTACATTGTAGCAAAGTGTCATATCTTCAATGTTGTCCCATGAAAAGATATAAAATTTAAAAAATGGGGTATACTCACTTTTGAGAGATACTGAAATATTACAGACAGTACTGTAACTAGCTACAAAAAAATACCAAAGTGTTTTGGAATGAGAAAACAAATGTTTTGCATTTATTATAGGTCAGTACCTGAATTTTCACCTATGTTCAAATATTAAATGCTTACATGACAGAAAATTAAAGCAACACATAAAAAAAACTCATATAAAATGTTTTTTACTCATATTCATTCTACTATCAAAAATACTTTCCAGTGTCCATGTTGTAACTCTTAAGAGGTTTAATGCATCTGTAGTTTTGGTTGAGAAGTTCAGGTAGAAGAGAGCGCATGTCAGACTACAAACCTGGAACATTTCACAGATGCCTTCACCACTCTGAGCAGAGGTTTCAAAGTAATGGAAACCTCTGCTCTCTGCCCACAACCTGCCTTCACTCTCATCCACCACACGCCTTTTAGTCAGATCAACCTGCAAGAGAGAATGCCAGCACTCCTATTTCAATTCAATTCTCGAAGACATAAAGGAAAGTCAGAGTGGATGCTTAGTTAATACACAATGTAACTGTATGAAATATTTATTGTATATTCAAATAATTGTCATTAAAAATGTTTTAATGAAATTTTAACAAAAAAGTAAAGCTGACCTTGTTGGCACAAACAACAAAAATTATGCTCTCCATATTGGCTTGAGAGCCCATCTCTTGCTTCATCTCCGTGAGCCAACTGTCAAGTGCGTCAAAACTTTCCCTCAGTCCCACATCATAGACCAGGATCACCCCCTGCGAGTCCTTATAGAACTCATTACGCACCTATAGAATCACAGTATACCATTTAGTCTAGATTTGGACACACTACGATCACCTTCAGTGCCACAACGACAAGCATTCCTTTTAGTAAAGTAATGCTATACATTTATGCTGGGATATTCTAATTACATCATCATGATGGAAAACTAGAATGTTTATCCCCTCAGTGGAAAAACGCTGTACATCAATACCTCATAAAAGAAAGGATGTCCTGCCATGTCAAAAATGTTGACTTTTATTTCCCTGTCTCGCACTTGAACCCTTGTATAGGAAAGGAACAGAGAAAGGTTTTTAGATCTAAATTCATGACAGTATGAATGAATGAACTAGGACTATGGTGTTCACTTGTTATACTCAAGTACTAGGATGTCTTGTTGGTTAAAGATAACCGTTTGCTTAATTTGTTACTTGATTGACTGCCAATCTTTGCCAAGCCACAATCACTGCCATTGTAGTAAAGTTTATTCATTCGGTGTCTTCAGCTAAACCACATCACTTACTTGGTCACTCCATAATCTATTCCAATCGTGGCGAGATATTTGGGTACAAATCTCTTCTCACAGTATCGTTTAATGATGCAACTCTGCAAGAACAAAAACATAAATGCCACCTTCCAACTCCAAGGTGTAATAAATATGAATATTGTTTTTTCGTCAAAAATACGTATAGGGTTTAATTAAACGTTATATCAGAGAGACTGGTATTTTGATAATTTTGATAAAATATCAGAAGTAAATAACGTCCTGAATTTAGAGCTCAAATACGACCAGCTAAAATAAGAGAACACATCGGTAGCTATCTAACTACCAAGAAAGAAATAAAACATATCTAACTAGCTTTTAGAACAGGTTAATAGTACGACTTTGAATCTGTCGCAGCAAAACAAACACAAAACGTCTAGATATCAAAGAACCTGAATACCGATAGCTCGGTAAGCTAAACGCAGTTCATACCCACCTTCCCAACTTCTGCATTTCCAAGACTGATAACCTTAACCCGCAACGATTTTTTATTCTCCCTCCTTTTCTGTACATTCGTATCCATGTCCAATATATACCATCAGAGCCTTACAAACATTAACAGTACCCTTTCAAATACGCAGCCAGCACGGTCGCTATTGGCTATTAACATCCAGTGGCTATATGTGCTGTGTGTATATATATATCTAGCTAGCTGCTAGCCTGCTAGCTAAAAATAAGTAGCGGTGCTATCTAGCTGCTAGCCTACTAGCTAAAAATAAGTAGCGATGCTAGCTAGCTGCTAGCCAAACTACTGAAATGCATTCCTTTCTCTAAACCTAACCAACGTTCCACTACATTTTATTGGAGCCCGTCAGAGAGATTAAAAAAATATTCACATTATTTTTTTTAACTCTGGCACATTTAACACATTCTGTCAGCAACAACGTCCATTTCACAAAATTATATAAACATTGCCCATATGTTTGAGGCAGCTAGCTATACAAATACCACATCCTTCCGAAGCTGGGTTAGCTAGCTAGTTAGTTAGCAAGGTAGCTAGCGAACATATTTATAATTCTTAGAGTTACTTAAACACATCCATCGCCATGCTGGGCTATAGCTAAATTATTTAAACACTGTAAATTTCACATATTGTTCATCAGAGAAGATTATCAAAATAACTGCTAAATAACTGAAAAAGCAAATGCTAATTTAGCCCTACAGCCGAAAGCTGAAGTGTTTCTATAGTAACAAATACGCCTCGTACCAAAGCGGCTCATTAACACATTCGACAAGAAAAAAATAAAATAAATAAAGCCACACTTAAGTATACTTATTTTCGTATAAACTGTATAAAAGTTTAAGTTCATAATATTTATGAAACACATTGCTCCAGCGAAAAGGACAACTCAGTCTGGATATTTCTGAGTTTATAACCCTGGTTCTATACACCTGGCCATTTCACAGGGGAAGCCCCAGACCAGCTGTCAGGAGATGGTGGTCTGGACTGTCAGGGAAGATGACATTGCAATGATGTTACAAGAACTAAACATCACAGCGCAATTTGTGAACACACAGTGTCTCTGAAGTACTGCTTCATGGATGGTGTTCAAAAATTACTGACTTAATCAGCAAAGCATCGACAAGTGAGCCATGTAAGAACGATTTTATTAGTTTAGGATTGCTTTGGTTGTGTTGCAGTCTATGGCACCATTACATTAACTAGATATAAATTAGCAGTTAAATGTTCACAACCAGATGCTTTATTGTGAAGGTCATTAAGACATAGATACTCTCACAAACCACCCAGTTTTCCCAGCAGTTTAATAATTTGTCTCTCTTCAGAATGTATGTTTTAATACTTGTGACTAGCAAGAGAAAAAAGTGTGCTTTCCATCTGAAACACAGTTGTTCATTCATGGATGTTTCAAAAGCATACGTTAGGTATATGAAATAAGTTTGGATCTGGTTTAGACCCCACCCCCTTCCTGCCATGATTGCTGGCCTGAAGAACTGTCCCAGTCCAGACCTGTGCGTGAGCCTCCATGTTGCAGTTCTGAGTAATTCAACATAAAGGCACCTGAAATGAATTTAGAGTACAGTTTGATTTCAATCCAATTTGATACAATTTGATTTCAATCCAATCATTTAATAATGCAAGTGCAAAAACAAATATGTGATTTTTTATTTAAAGAAGATAACAAATATCAAAACAAAAACATCATTATAAATGATCAATTTAAATGTTTATATAAATGGTCATATGAGAAAGTACAAAATAAGAAAATGAAAAGGTTTGGAACTGAAAAAAAGATTTAGAACAGATAAATGTTTAATGGGAGTGAGTTTCCTATTTGATTGACATTTAGCTGCACAAATCATCTTCTTCCGTCTGCTACTCCACTGTCTGCATCACAGTGTCCCTAATTCCCGTTTTCCCCACCCCCTTCTCTTTGTTTCACATGAACAGTTAGGGGTTGTGTGATTACTGCTAGTGTAGAGGGAGGTGTCTTTAGAATACATACATGTTGTTGTGCACGTGTGCACCTGTTTATTAAACTATTGCTGCTACTGAAAGGGAGAGGGAGCTGTGTTGCTTGCTGGGAAAATCCAAGGTCATTGGAGCTTGGTCACATGTGCTCTGAGTAAGCATGTGTGAGAGAGAGAGAGGGAGAGAGAGAGAGAGAGAGAGAGAGAGAGAGATTGTGTGTGTGTGTGTGTGTGTGTGAGAGAGAGAGAGAGAGAGAGTGAGAGTGAGAGTGCGTGAGAAAGACTGAGTGTGTGTGAATGTTGTTGTGTGTCTCTGGTTATGTGACTACCAGAGAGAAAATACATCCCATGCAAAGAGTAGGGAATTTTTCAGTGTTTCCATCAATGTATGGTAAGGGCTGCTTTCATCTTTTAGCTTGTGCATTTGCTTTGTGTCCATGTATGTGTGTGTTGTTTATAGTGAGTCCTTACGTATTTGTGCAGTAAACATTCAAGTCTTAATTTGCATGTTCAATGAGAGTCCGATAAAATGCTAAAGCAACAGATCACAAGCATCTCTTCTAGATTATATTTTTTATGCATGGAATGAAATCAGATTATGATTACCTAATTTAATCTCTAATAGCTATATATCAAAACCATTATCGATGAGTAATGTTTAACTCAGTGTATTTAATATATGGTCAGAAACATATATGTAATTAGCTATAAATGTAGCAAATATATTTATGTTTGCATATTGCCCTGCACGTAGGCAGAATATTGTGTTTTCTAGTTTGGATGCAGGAGGATGTTATCAGGAAACTGTAGCCTGTCAGAATCAGACTCTAAGGGCTCACTGTGGAAATACCTCTGAAAAATGAGACTAGTCAAAGTTTGTAGTGGTAAAGGACCTTGTGAAAGTGACAGTTTTCCCAAAAATGAAATCTAGTCCTATACTCTAGACTATACTTTCAAAATGAAAAGTAGTCCTATACTTTAGACTATACTTTCAAAACCTAGTCCATTAAACCCCCCATACCCTACTCCCCTTATTATAAATAATTTTACTACAAAAGTGCTTTTGTAGTAGAATAAAAATTATCTTGACAGAAGAAAGAATGATAGAACATATGACCAATTTATTTACTGCATCCAAGGGCCTGCCTGCGATTCTGGACTATGGACTAAGTGTTTTATTTATTGTACAGTCTGGAATATAACTATAACATCTGCGTTGTGAGTGTTATGTATTGCATAGTCTGGATTATATCTATAATTTGTGGATTCTGAATGTTATATACTGTGCAGTCTGTTTTCTGCAGTGGCCCTCAATAAGAGTTTGAATCGTTTTGATATTATGTATGTTTTGGGACCAATTTAGATGAGAACCACACATGTAATGAAGAACATTCTAACTTTAGTCACTATTTCGAGAATCTCTAATACGTTTGAGGGACAAATACATTATGGGAGACTGAGATAGAAGCAATCATACAGACAAGCAGGCAGACAGACACATAGGTAGACAGGTAATGAGTGAGAAAGAGAGTGTGGCACCCAGACATACTAATCTGGGCTGCATAAGCTTCTGTTTCAGGCTACAGAGGTGTCTGTGCTTGGCAGCAACTCCATTAAACAATGCTTCGAGATAACTGCACAGTCTCCAGGGTCTGCAGTCTCTTTGTTTATCTTGTGTCTCTTGTGAGTACAACATGACTGTGTTCTATTTTCTTCATTTTCACAGAGTTGAACTCAGCCCAAGCATATCTGGCATCACAATTAAATTGTTAACTAACCCTAATATACATCATGTGACTAATTTGATTCAGTAGAAATAGCTTCATGTTATAAATTACTACTTGTTGAACATATTGTGGCTTCTTCTGACGTAGACAAGAAAGACAGCTTCCTGTATGCTACATTCTCTCCTAGACTGTGTGTAGTTGTTTACGTTCTCTGAATAGAACCACTAGCTAATTGATTCTCAATAGATTCTCATTAGTCATTTACCAAGGCTTGTAATTTTCTCTTGTAGGCAAGTTAAAGCAAACACAGCTTGAATCACTATGTACTATTAGCCATTCAGTCTGGACTATAGGAGGGTGGGTTTCTTTTGCTTCCTTTCAAAGCCCCTGTTTTTGGCTTTACTCATTATGGGCATGGAACCATACTCTCTGTATATATTGTTCTTGTAAAGTTGTTTTGTGTTACAAATAAATTTGGATTTGAATGTTAATATATGCAGCTATAATCTATAAGGGGCATGATGGCAGTGAATACACACTGATAGGGGAGTTATAAAGGGTGGTGGTGAAAGACAGGTTCTGTTTATGTAGTCCTGTGTATGTGGTCTTGTTTACGTGGTTTGGTTTTGTGGTTTTGTTTATAGCCATGTCAGACAGAGGTGGCAAAAAATGCACCATAGGAAAGTCATATAAACATGAGTGCTCCCTTGTGAGAAAAATGCCTCTGTATTTAAAGGTTTTAATATTCATTCATATTCATGAACAGAATGCTGCCATATTCAATTACCTTAAGCCAATAATTTGATAAAAGTTGAACACACAAGGATAAACCCATTGTAAAAGTTGGACAAAGATTAAAACCACTGTAGAAGTTGTAGTTTTGTCTCATGCTGAGCCCTTGTACTGAAACACACATATCAGAGGGCTCTCACCACTAGTTAGTTATTTACATTGGTTAATAGCCATTATCACAACTCTCCAGTATCCATCCATCCATCTTTCACGCCTTATCCGGGTGTGGGTCGCGGGGGCAGCAGTCTAAGCAAAGAGGCCCAGGCCTATCTCACTGTCATTGTCCACATGAGCATTGAAGTCTCCTAGCAAGATGATGGTGTCCCCAGAGGGGGGACTTTCTAGTACCTCCTCCAAGAACTCCAAGAAGGCTGGGTACTACTACTGGGTACTGGGTAAACTACTGTTTGGTGCAATTTCTATTCCCTGACCCGAAGGCGCAGCGATGCAACCCTTTCGTCAACTGGAGAATAGAATAAAGAGTCTGTTCTAAAACCCAAGCCATGTATCGAGGTGAGCCCAACTGTATCTAGTTGATATCTCTCAACCTCACACAACAGCTTAGCCTTCTTTCCTACCAGAAAGCTCACATTCCATGTTCTGAGAGCCAGTTTCAGTAGCCAAGGAGCAGAACGGCAAGGTCGCCACCTGATCCACACTGAACCCCCATTACTGACACTCCCACAGGTGGTGGATCCATGGGAGATGTTCTCCTGTAATATCCTGTAATCATAGATAAAAGCTGTAATTATATGGGTCAATTACATCGAAGAATCATTAAGTTCACTAATATTATCTTCCTAGTGGTTGGAGACAGATGTTGATGTTGTTGGTGATTATGTTTATTATTTATCATCATCAACAATAACAACAATAATTATTATTATTAGTGGTAGTAGTGTGATAATGATAATAATAAACATCATCATCATCAAGCTATTTTTCCCTTGCTGAAACATGTTCTCTTTTACAGACTTTGCAAACATGAGCCACTACTAGCAGGATATCAGATATATTTTTTAGCTTGAATGAATAAGACATGGCAGGGACGTTATTTAGGCTATTTATAGTTAACAATGGTTATAACAGCTGCAGAACACATAATGCTCTAGCTAACTAAAATTCTACAACAGAATAACTTGAAAGATAACAGGGCTCCATGAAGCGAGGTGCTTTTTTTTTCAGCTGTAAGACAGTGAGGACCTGTTCAATTCTATGATCATTTTGGATAGCCTAGGGGCAAATACACTCCAACGGTGTCTTCTTTTTTTACATAAGAGGAGTCTACTTTGTAACTCAGTCTATGAAAGTAAATCTTAGTGATTGGCTTCTGCCTGAAGGAGAAACAGAAGGGGGGGGGGGGGGAAGAGAGAGGAGGAGGAAAGAGAGAGAGAGGAAGGAGAGGGAAAGCTTTGTAGCCACATTGTGGGTGGTGAAAGTCATCACTTATAAGTTGTTGTGCCCAGACTGTTCACAGTTTAACGGTAGAGAACGTCATGTCGTGCCACTGAAAACACTTGCTGGCAGCCATATCTGTGAGTCATGCTCCCGCCCCCATCTCATATCAACATGCTAGGCCTGCCAATCAAAGCATGATTGCCAATCACAATGTTCGGTTTGACTGGGTGCCTGGGAGCAAGATTTGATTGACTATAAGCAGAGTAATATTAACCTTGATGAGAATGCACAACTGAGCCGTGATGGATTAATTATTTTCACATGAAATCTATGCTATCTGGAATAACTGGATTGAACTATTGTTTTAATCTATGAGGAACTTCTGAGTAATTGAGAAAAAAAATTAACCAAAGTGGACTGAGGGAGTTTGTGGTATAATTTCATCTGCCACTCTACTGTTTGTAGACCTCTAGATGCCGATGCCTGTTTGGTAGGACACAGAATATTTCATGTTTTTAATTATTGCGGCACTGATGGCAGGTTGGTTGTGGGAGAAGCAGGCTGCTTAATCACTCAGCCTGTTGTTTTTTTCCCCCTATCTGTTGTGATAACATGGCATTGAAATCAACAGCTCTTTCACTCCCAGGGGTTCTGCCAAGGTGCTTGTTACTGACTCACAGAGACAGGTGGTTGGGGGAGGGTGTGTGCAGCTTTGGCTGCAGCTTACTTTTCCTCTCCCAAAAGCCAGTGTGTTTGTCACATTAGAGATTCCCCTTGCACCAGGTCATCCTGCAATGTATCATCTAAAACCTCTGTCATGATAGAACAGGACAGTGTAAGATACAAACAAAGCCTAGCTTAATTCCAGATAACAGCACAACAAACAGTTTTAGGGGGAAACAGGAATGATAGAGATACAAAAACATAACTCAAAGACAGGAGAGAAGAAAAAACTTAGCAAAGCACAAAACCCACTGAGCTATGGAACCACTAGATAACATTCAGCAAGTCTATCAAAGGCAAACCATTTTTTGCTAACACAGAGAGGAGTGTATATAGGAAGGTCATAACTGATGACAGGTGCACAGAATTAGTATTCAGTTGAAGGCGGTCAGGATAGGCGTGGTCTGTAGCTAAACAATCACTGACTCCATGTACTGGAACAGATTGCAAATGTATTAGATCTTGGAAAAAAGATGCAGCACTCCCAAAATTCCAGACGTCCCTCTTCCACATTGACCTGGTCACTTACGAGATTTCACTTTTCCAGCCTCATTCATTTAAAGTGCTGGAGTAATAAATAAGCTTTACACTCAATGTAATTACATGAACTCTCAATCAATGGCGAACCACAGCAAGAAACCAACAGTTTGCTTGTGTTTGTGTTTTTGAACATGAGCGCTGAACATATCACCAGTTTGTATCAGGGTCATCTGTGCTCCCTTGCATTGGCTGTATCCCCAATTCACAGTGTCTTGTGTGGTTTAGGTGTTTGTGGGTGCTGTGGGGCATTAAGACCCCGGTACAAGAGGCTGGTGGATAACATCTTTCCAGAAGATCCAGAGGTAAGAGGTGATCAGTACTTACAGCAAACATCTAACATCTGTTTCCCAACTCTTGATTGTCTGTATTTACCCAGATATTTTTGCATGTTCTTGTAAGTGTTTTAGTAGCAAACATTAAATCCATAAGCTTTAAAAACTGTCAGAGCATCGTGTAAAAGCTCCAGAACACTACTATGTCTGAGAAACAACCAGAGTGCTACAAAGTCACTGGTTATGAGGTTGAGAGTTGCTCTTTACCTAAATAATATAAGTCAGCAGTTCTGTAGCCAGAATCTGACTACTAATTATAAGGGAGGCTGACTAATTGTGGAAGTGAGTAATTTGTAATTCTGCACTTACAAAATACCTTTGTATTATATGTATACCTAATAAAAAGGACAGAAAATGCAAATATAAACTAATCGTTTTTGAGAAATTGTGTTTTTATTGTATTAAGACGATATGGTAATTCAGTAATAGATGTATTTTAAATGTGGGATATTATGTATATATTATATATCTTAAGGGTGTATATATATGGACTTATAGACTGTAATAATATTAAAGTTTCTCTGTCTTTCTCTCTTTTGCTAAGTGAATCTATTTGGCTATTCTTGTCTCTTCTTTTTCTGAAGGATGGCTTGGTGAAAGCTAACATGGAGAAGCTCACATTTTATGCCCTGTCTGCTCCAGAGAAGCTGGACCGCATTGGTGCCTATCTGTCTGAAAGACTCTCCAGAGATGTGGCCCGCCACAGACACGGGTAAAACCAGGACACAGAAACCTAGCCTGGAGAAGACACAAGCTGTGTATTTAGATGTTGCACATCCAGATTCAGTTAAGGGATCCTGTTGTAAAATACTGATATTTTTATGACACTGAGTTACTGATTTATACTAACTTTTTTGTACAACAGGGATACTGTTGTAAAATACGAACTCATTACTACAGATCTACAGATTTTTTTTCAAATTTTGAGACATTTTTTAAAAATAAAATATTTAAAATAATGTTTTTAATAGCGAGAGCATGGAGACACGTTAGCATACAGTTACTTGCAGCTAGTTTTATTAGTAACCTTTCATTTATTGGTTGATAAAACACTGCATTAGCCCTATGCCATTATGGGGCAGTGGGTAGGACTGTTTCATGTCAAATGGAAGGTTGTATGTTTGAATCCCAACCTTTGCTAGGCAACCATTTTTAGTTCCTTATGTAAGAACATTGGCCCCAGTGATGATATACAATGGCTCCCACAGAAGCTGGGATATGTGGAAAAAAAGAACTTTCATTGTTTTGTACATGTGCATATGTATAATGACAAAAAATATTCCATCAGGCAGAGATCATCATGTATTTATGGAGTAACAAGGTGGTGCATGTTTTTCAGACATGTGTGCATTGCAATGGAGGCTCTGGATCAGCTGTTGATGGCCTGTCACTGCCAGAGCATTAATCTCTTTGTGGAAAGTTTCCTCACCATGGTGCGGCAACTACTGGAGTCTGACAAACCCAATCTGCAGATCCTAGGCACAAACTCTGTGAGTGGCAGGTTTTATTTTATTACTGTCATGTTTGCTGAGACTGGATTTGGCAATCACTTGAAAACTTGTTTGGTCCAGAGAGCTTTTTTTTGTTCTTTGCTGAATTAGATGAACATGAACGAGGAATCGTTGAGGTGGGTGTGATTGTTGATTTAATGCTACTCCACTCTTAGGTCATAGGTCTTAGGGTCAGCTAATGCAGGGCATCACCTGCAATTAATGAGTTATAGGGGATGGAGTTGAATATATTACAGCCGATAAAACCAATAAAAACAGCTTGGGGAGAGAGAGACAAGAAGAAAGAGGGTGAGAGAGAAGGGAGTGAGGGTGAAAAAGAGAGAGGAAGCAAAAGAAAAAGACCGACAGAGAAAAGGGGAGAGAGAGGGAAATAGAGAGAGAGAAAGAGACAGTGAGAGAAAGAATGATAGCAGCAGATATGTACTCTGATTAAATTATGTTTGTTTTATAAAGAGAACAAACATAACAATCAGGAGACACGCCTGAAACTATTTTTCTTTTTTAAGGACTGAAATGGCTTGTTTCAATCATAAACAAAAAATAGTTAGAAGACTGAAAGAAGAGACAGAAAGCATCAGTTTGAAAAGCCTGTAGACTAAATAAACACAGAGAGAACAGCATCAACCTAGATGATATGACAATAAGAGAGAGACCAATTTAAAAAGAGGCAAGCCCTTAATTTCTATGTTTGAATAAACTAAAGAATACTCTGACAGTCTGAGAGGCGGAGTCTAAGATAGCAAAACCACAAGGTCAGTGCTTGAAACCAAAGCCTAAAAACAGATTTCATGATGCACAGTGATAAAATTGAGAGGTAGACCTGCCGTTCTGAATTATCTGAATGCACATAGTAAAACTACGCGGCATCTCTATGTGAACACAACTGCCAAATTCACTATTAACCTTTCTAACAATGGGATTGAAATTATATGATGTTCAGAAACTAGCCTTGAACACTTTGAGAGAGAGTCCTCAGGGCCAAAAGAACTAACAGTTAGAGGAGAACTAATCCATGGTAACAGAGGCACCTGTGCAGCCCCTTACAGCTACACCTGGTCATCCACCAGGCCTTTAGAACTACACCTGCTCATGCACCAGCCCCTTACAGCTACACCTGCTCATCCACCAGGACCTTACAGCTAGACCTGCTCATCCACCAGGTCCTTACAATTACACATGCTCATCCCTTGTCCTTTTGCAGCCCCACACCCCACCCCACCCCACACGTGTCCACCACCCTTCACACACCTCACACCCAGAATACAGTCTGATATAGTGGTGATATAGGTGATTTGATTATGGCATAGTTGTTAGTGCTAGGATGGTCTAAGTATTTCCAAAACTGCTGATATACTGCACTTTTAATACACACCACATAATGGTCTGAAAAAGAGAAAATATCCAATGAGTGGCAGTTCTCAGGGAGAAAGTGACTCGTTGATGCCAGAGGTCGGTGGAGAATGGCTAGACTGATTCAAGTTGATAGAAAGGCAACAGTAACTCAAATAATCACTTGTTAAAACAGTAACTCAAATAATCACTTGTTACAACAGTAACTCAAATAACAAAAAAAGATATAAAATACAGGTTGAGTATGTGAACATCAATTTAAACAACCATTGATTTAAACATACATGGCTCGCGTGCCAGTGATTAGCATGTGGCTCCGGCAGGAATCCTGCGTTTTGGGAGCCCAAAAGGCGAGATGGGTTATAGTATGCAATAAGTTCACTCAGATATTGTGGAGCAAGACCATTTAACGCCTTATAGGTCAACAAA
>JAOYMR010000010.1:17002665-17020659 GCA_025802075.1 Tenebrosternarchus preto | reverse complement strand
TAAATATTGATGTAATTTTTCTGTTGGGGTGCCCAAATTTATGCACCTGCCTAATTTTGTTTAAATAATTATTGCACTTTCTGTAAATCCTATAAACTTCATTTTACTTCTCTAATATTACTATGTTCATCTGATATATGGTATATTTAACTGGAATTGCTGATCCAAACAACCAGAGATTTATAAAGGAAAATCATGAAAATGATCAGGGGTTCCCAAACTTTTGCATACCACTGTATACTTCATTTCTGTACAGATGTACTAACCCTAACCCTAACCCTAGATGAAGACAGACTGTCAAAGAGGAAGAGCATTGGTGACACCATCTCTTTGCAGCTTGAGATGGAATCCAGACACAGTCCAGAAAGAGAACAGGTTAGAAACTTTGCCCACCTCAGATAAACCATGGCCCTATGATTCTGTGAGCTTGTTTGTGTGTTTTCATGAGTTTTTCTTGTGAGTTTTTCTCTATATGTTTGACTGTCTTAGTGAATGTATGTTCAACTGTCTTAATCATTTTCCTCAGTTACCAGGTGATATACATTATTATCAAAGTTGTTCTGTTTTTACAGAGATCTCCAAGTGATATTCCTCATTATCAGGGTTGTTCTGTTTTTACAGAGATCTCCTAGTGATATTCCTCATGATCAGGGTTGTTCTGTTTTTACAGAGATCTCCAAGTGATATTCCTCATCAGGGTTGTTCTGTTTTTACAGAGATCTCCAGGAGATGTTCCTCATTATCAGGGTTGTTCTGTTTTTACAGAGATCTCCAGGAGATGTACCTCATTATCAGGGTTGTTCTGTTTTTACAGAGATCTCCAGGTGATATTCATCATTATCAGGGTTGTTCTGTTTTTACAGAGATCTCCAGGAGATGTTCCTCATTACTAGGGTTGTTCTGTTTTTACAGAGATCTCCAGCAGAACAGATCACATTTGAAACCCTGAAACAAACAATTGGTAAGTGTACCTCACAAAGAATAACTGTAAGGTTTCACGTGTAAGATCTGAGTGAACCTACAGTGTGTGTGTGGGTGGCTGTGTATGTATTTGTGTGTGTGTGTATCCAGTAGACAGTGTGAGCTTGGAGGAACAGGAGAGAGAACGCAGGAGGCAGGTAGTAGAGAGGTTTCAAACTGCTCCATTTGAGGAGATTGCAGCTCACTGTGGGTCCAGGGTGAGCGCACATGCCAACCTGTCAGAATGGCACATTTTTTTTTAAACTTTTTCTTTATATTATTTTTTTTCTTTCTATTATTATTATTATTAATTGCTACTGTCTTTCAGGGTGGTGATGTCTTTAAGCCCTTGTGTTTTTTAGGCTTCTTTGCTACAGAACAAACTCAATCAAATCTTTGAGATCACAATCAGGTATGTAAATCGAACACAAAGTTTAATTTATCTACATGCAAAATAAATAAATAAATAAATTCAATTATTAAAGCATTTAATTATGTCCAGCACTGGTCATTTACCTCCATGTCACCCAGGTGTGTAGTGGATATTCAGTGTGACAAAGAAGGTTTGTGACCAGTCCATTGTACCATAAGAGTTAAAAAACAAGACTCAGTTGAGTACAGTAGATGCAAATTAAATGTCTGCATTTCCTCTCTCCCTTCTCTTCCCTTCTCTCTCTCTCTCTCACACACACACACACACACACACACACACACACGTGTGCATTTAAACAGGCCTCCTCCCAGTCCGTCGGGATCCGTTGGTAACGGACAAAGCCGCTCAGTTCCAGTCTATGAGATGAAGTTCCCGGACCTCTGTGTGTACTGACACTGCAGTTAAACCCCTCTACTGCCACACTGAAGAGGACAACACCTGTCCTCTAAACCCTTCTACTGCCACTCTGAAGAGGACAACACCTGTCCTCTAAACCCTTCTACTGCCACTCTGAAGAGGACAACACCTGTCCTCTAAACCCCTCTACTGCCACTCTGAAGAGGACAACACCTGTCCTCTAAACCTTTACACACTGTACATGGTCTCAGATGTGAGAAATGAAATAAGCACTTCAGAAATGCCTTGGCGTTTCATGTAGGATGATTTTGAGTATTTGTGGATATTTTCATCTTCTTGTTGTATTTATTCCCACAACTTACATAATAACAATATAAAGGGAAAGCAGTTAATGGAGCTGTTTACCATTTTCTCTCAGACAGAACACTGGTGCAGGAGTAGAACAGAGGTACAATTTGTCAGAACTAACAGCAAAATTGATCGGTACTGGTAAAAAAAAAAAAGTCTTGATTGAAGGATATTTGACTACACTGAAGTAATATATTGTATATATATTTGGTCTTTTTTGTTCTGTAGTTTAGGTGTTTTTTGAAGGACAGTGATTAAGGCACGGTTTTATGTGAATAACATGAAGCTCTTGCGGTGAGTAGGCAGTTGGGTATTTTTTCAAGCATATGATGTTTCTACCCTGTGATTTAAAAAGAAATTTTACATGCTGCAATAAAATTTGTATTCTGAAGCAATAAAACAACACATAAGGCCAGTATTTCCTCATCCAAAATCTCTAGACACATTTTTGCAGTTGATTTATCTTGTCATGACCTGACTCAGGTGAGTTAGAGTGAACACAGGACAAAGACTCACTGCTTAACCCCCAGACCAACCATCCATGTACCGTCAAATCTAGACAGGAATGCGGTTGAATTTCTTATTTATTATAGTACAGAAATACAATGTGGAGATATTTTTTAAATATTAATGTAACCAATGAAAGCCTCAAAGCCAAATGTGCTGTGATGGAGAGCACTGTGGTCATAACTTCTTATATTTGCCAGGTGTATTAATATTATACTAATATTATATGTGTTTATATTACACTACATCAAAACAGTTCACGTGGCCATAGTGATTTTGCTTAATGTTTTGCCCCTTGCTAATAATCCTCAAGAAATCTATATTTAACTCAGTAAACTAGTGAAACTGTACATGAGTAACGGTGTGTTATTGTTTTACAATGTTCTTTTCAGCTTTTTCCCAATGTATTACACAAATTCAATATTTTATTGTATATTGTACTATATAAAGATGACTACATATTTTACTATATATTGTACTCCATGTAGATGACTACATATTTTACTGTATATTGTGCTATATAGAGATGACTACATATTTTGGTGTATGTTGTACTATATATGTATGTATATTGCTATTTCATAGTTTGTGTTTTCTTGTAGAATACAGTTCTTCAGATTTCTGCTTCTGTTAAAGTGAAAAGGTGTCATTTTGTATTAATTTTTGTTTATTGTATTATTTTCTGTTTGCCACAGTATAAAAAAATTCACATACCTGGTTTTCTAGTCTGCTTGGTCAGTTCTCCAGAGGATTGTGTTCAGATTTATTGTGAGAACTACGTACTGAAATGTTTGTGCAAATAATGTGTAGTTATTCTGTACCTGTATAACTATAGCTATATCATTCCTTTTTCATGCTCAAGTATCTCTTCAAAGATAAGAATTGTTTCCTTTTTATAATATTTTTTATGGGGAAGGCACACGCTGATTTAAAATATGGGTTTCAGAAAGATAAAATTTTGTCCTTGATGTATATATGCGAACTTAATAATAATATTACAGACTTTTTACATGGGAGGTAACTGAAGTGATTTTGCATATATGAAACGGATTTCAAATTAAGTATTTGTTTACTGTGCCTTTCTTAACTTCTGCATGTCCAAAATGGTGTTTGTGTTTAACAGGACATTTTAATTGAATCACTGTGAAGGGTGATTTATAGTTTTACATACATGTTGTAAAGATATACACATACAATTGAGTATTGGAATAGAACTGAATACAGTATTGAATAAAACTGAATTGACTAAGATGAAAGAGTTTTATGAAATTAATGCCTTTGTGTTCTTGACATTTCTTACTTTGTGTTTCAAAATAATGTAACATATTTGGGTGTTTTTCTTCCATTCAAAAGACTCAGCTTCTCATTTAGTGCTTGAAATATCAATATTTATAGTTAATGTTTTCATATTTTACAATATAGTACATCTTAAATAAAAATGCGCCACCGTTAGCCTCTAAACAACATTTAATTACCACAGCATTTCTACGTACAGTAGTAAGTATTTATTGTTGATTACATTGCGAATGTACCGCTCACCATGAGAACGAAGTCCTCTCACTGTCCTGTGAATCTAACGTACTGTCTATGATAGGCCAACACTTCAGATAATAAGAGGGGAAGTTAGTTATCTGGGGTTAATAAAAACCATCTTTATTTATCTCTCTTTCTACATAATGCATGTTATATAGTTCCTTTCCTGTAGGCCTCACTGGTCCTTCTGATGTCCATCTTTGTTGATAACATTCTTGAAGAGCGTGAGAAGCGGCTTCTGACTGCGCTCATCCCAAGACTTCATGAAACCTCCATAGCGTTTGCTAGCAGGCGGGCCACTCCAGCGAAAGTGATTCATCTTGTAGGACCCATCCTTCTTATCTTGCTGGTTGAAGGTGCTAGCCTCTAGTGGATAGTTGGCTTCACCAGTGGTCACCTCACGCCTCACTTCAGCTGGCAGAGTCTCGGCAGACTCTTCCTCCACCCCGTTGGTGAAAACCTTGATGGGCCTGCGTTTGCGGCCCACAGGCTTGCCCCAGCGGAAGTGTTCCATGGAGTAGGACCGCTTGGCTTCGTGCTGTGCGCCAGACTCTGAAGCTTCTTCTCCTGCTGTGGGTGAGACAGTGGCAACAGGGACCTCATTGGGTATCAGCTGCAAAAGCGGCTGGAGATGGGCATCTCCGGGGTATAAAGCAGACTCTGCTGTTAGATCAGATCTGCACAGCTTTAAGCAGTCCTGCAAGAGAAGCACAATGAATTAGTCAGGACAGATAGGAGAGGCTAATGTCTACTCAGCTTTTGTAGAAAGGTGTCAAAAACGTTTTCGGTATTTTATATTTCTGATCCTTAGGAATATAATTGGTCTAAAATTTAAGGCAGTTTTGTTTGAAAATGAGTAGAGTCAGAGACTCACCAGAATGCTTTCCTCAGCCCTGAGATCAGTGCAGTGAGGGTTCTCCCAGCACTGAGCTCTTACCTCTGAAATACCCGCATTCAGCACAGACAGAGCTAACAGCCACACGGGACACACCATTCTCACCCCCCTAACCATTACCGGGAAACTGCAGGGATTCACCGATATCAAAAAGTAAGAGGTGAAAAAAATTAATAAATAAAAAAGCAGTGCTTCTGGTTAGTAAACACCAACATATATATTAATACTTTTCATAAAAATTTTTATGAAAAACAAGAAAATCATGTATTAATTTATTTGAGCTATGAATAACTCTATAAATAGTGTTTAATAGCAGAGAAATATACAATAATTAAATAAAACCTTTGTTATGGTATTAATGAACCAGTGTTATTTATGACAGACTACAGATATGACAAAATAATACAAAAACAAACCATAAACCACAGAACACTGAGTCAGTAAAAACACTACATTTGAAACACCTAAACACTTTTAAAGCAAGACAACTTTAAATTAATGCAGCAGCTCAAATGCATCTGATATCACTTACCAATTATATTTGATATCACTTACCAATTATATGTGCTCCTCTCTAGACAATCGTCAGTGAAGACTCCTTCCCAGAGTTCCTACAATGCCCGTCTTCAATGAATAAGTGAATGTGTCTCTGATGTCCAAACCCTCTCTCCGCTCTTCTTTTATAAACCTCCCCAAAGCGACGTACCTTTCAAGGACACAAACCACGAAATTTCTTCTCTGGCTCTCGAGACTCAGCTGGAACACACTAGGAAACTCCAGCATATCATTAGCTATATAGAAAAATCCATGTCAAATTTCCAGTCAACATGAAAATGTCACTGGTCAGTGAAGATTCATTTAGGTTGGATTATCAAGTAGCTGTCATTGACAAAATCATGATGCTGTTTTCCAGTAAGTTAAGGGCACCAGTGTTAGTTTACATGGCTTGAACGATTGAAGATGGAAATTCACCTCTGGGAATTACATGCATGTGTGTGCTAATTTTTGAAAGATGCAAGATTACAAAAAAAAGGAAATCACCTTAGTTTGTTTCATTTCAAAATAAGCATTGTAAACCTTTTTATATCTCTATTAAATTAGAGTGAATCTATAGCGGCAGCAGACGTAGAACACCAAGAGACTATGACTGTAATTCTCAAGGTTAAGAAAGTAAAATACTGATTTCATTTTAAGAAAAGGTCTGCCTTCAATATTGTAGGTGAAGGTTCTTGCCTTCTTTGTGCTAAATGTGAACCCCTAACTATATTCAATGTACTACATACAAAAGATACTAAGATCTATTTTGAGACCTTGAAATCAAAGATCTTTGATATCACCTAATATTTTTAATCAGCGTATAGTAATCAACGCTGCATGCTGAGACGATGGTAATTAAGAGACTTATATTGGTGAATTTCTAAAGATTTAACTTTGTGGGGTTTTCTCTGTAAAAGCAGCATGATTATATTCCTCTGACCTTGTTGGGCTTTTTGTTTCCTTACTCTTTGTTATCCGGTCCTAGTAAATGCTATATTCAAGTGGCCATTGAATGGAAAAGCTTTTAGTGATGAACCATGAGAGAAATTTCAGATAAACATCTCGAGTATTTGACTTTTTACTTTTGTTGAGAAATTACCATTCTGGATCATACAGTCAGCCACTTAGAACATTTTCCATAACACATATACAATTTTACCTAAATATTACATATTCAATTATGTGTTGTGTTAGTCATTTATACCGTGACAAAAAGCTTTTTAAACAAAATGTGCTTTCCAGCACACAAAACGCTATATTACTTCCTATATTTTTGGCACACACTGATCATATACATATATAGAAAAGTGTCATATAAACAAAAAAAGAAATAAGAATAATAAAAAAAAAAACGTAATAATGTATGTAATAATGATGCACAAGGGCTTTTATATGAATCCTGTAATTAAATAACCCAAAAAGGTCTGATATTGGTGAATAACTATTTTGATCTCAGCAGTCTTATTTTCTTCTTTCAAGAGAGAGGAAAATACTCTTAACCACATATTTTAATCATCATACAGAGAGGGGAAAAAACCCTCTCTTAACCACACAGCTTTACTGCTGAAATACTGATTACATTGAATAAGGTCATTTTTTAGGTGTCCTTTTTGTGCTACTAATAAAACATTTACAGTATAAGTTGTCAGTATTTAACGTATGTCTGGGATAACTGAATAATGTAAAACAGACATTTGTTAAGCTGTTTGGTCTACATTTATTTTTCAAACCTCTGAAGCTTGTTATTTAATTACAATAATAGGGCTAATGTTACTATTGATAAAATTAGTAGTTTATAGTGCAGAACATAAGATTCCCAGTATATTCTGCATATTATAAAATTTTTAAACCCACTAATTAAATAGTTTAATCTAAAAGATTTGTATAAATATTTTAAAATAGATTATGTAATCGATTCACTGAACTATATGATTCATATGTACGGTATATTTTTACCACAATACTACACATATAATGATATAATAATAATTTTATATAATACTATTTTTAAGGCAAAAAGGATCATTTAAACTGTTACTTTGTCAGTGAATAGTAAAGTAACATGAGATGGTTAAGTTGCTGAAAGTTCTTATGCTATAATGCACTGCGGTTTCATATACCTAAGGGTTAAGCCTATTTCATACACCTTAATCCTGTTTCCATGTTAATTACTTGCCTTGATTTCTTTAAAATGCACCAAGGTGCTGTCCATTACTGATCAGTGACTAAAAATGCTGGACTATCACATGGCTGGGTATTTTCAAAACTGGCTTCTTGGTCCGAAGTCCTAAAAAGTAAAATAAATAAATCAATAAATAGCATAAAAAACAGACGCACTTATTGGCACTTGATATTAACTTTGCCCCACTGATTAGGACAAAGAGTCTTTATTAGTATCTAGAATAAGAACATTTATCTCAAGGGACCAAGCCAAGCTATAGAATAATTTTCATTTCAGTGTTCAAGACTCAGACCCAATATCAATGTGTGTTAATATCTACAAAATATCACATCACAAAATGCAGCCATAGACAGCAGGTATGTTGTTGATGGTAAAGCAATGTCCAAAGTACATGAAGTTGAAGAACATTGCCCACACACTATCCAACATAAGTTTGTATCGTGTTTATTTCAGTATTTCAGGAGTGTAAATACAGTTCTCATAAAGAACAGCAAACATTTCAGTGTTCATGCTTGTGTCAGTGCTTAGATAATCTCATAAACAGCTTGATTTTATAGGCTAAAATGGACTGGCTCCACCTGTACAGGTGTCCAACTATGGCATTAATGTTATGACACTGACAATAGAAATATTCTCAGTAGATCACTTCAAAGAAAAAAATTAAGAACAAAAAGGGTGTGTCCAACAAATACCAGAAATTTAAATGAGTATTGGAGAGTTGTTAACCTGGGAATTACTGATGCATCTGCATATGACGAAAAAACAATGTAAAGTCTTCGAGTCACAGGTTTATAGATCTCCCTTTGTAACAGTGTCAATCTGCCTCTCTTCTCTATCCCCCCCCCCCTTCCTTCTTGATTCCTTGGAAGCGTAGATCAGATTCAAATTCAGAATGGTGGTCACCACTGGAAAGGTGTGATCTCCGAACAGGGCTGATGTGTTCAACGATAGTGTTGCTTAGACAGTTGTCACAGACAGTTGTCCCAATGTATAAAAGGATACATAACAACATAGACAACAGATGAAGATCTATAGTTAATGAGCTGTCTAATGTTGCAGGTTTTCATAGTTACAGAGTGTGCAAACAATTAACATTTAATAAAACAGGCACAAGCAGTACAATTGGAACAAGGACAATATCCATGTGCATTAGAGAGGGTTGCAGAAAAAGTAAGGAGTAGAATGTGTCTTACATGTACAAGGAGCAGACGGTCATTAAAAAGGTGTGAAAGCTGGAAGTCACTTTGTAGAATATGCAAGTGCTCATAGATTATCTTTTTTAATCGCTTTAATTACCTGATACAATCTCAAAATTCCCTCCGAGCATATGTGCTGGATATGAATACTGAAGACCTTGTTTCAGAGAAATGGGATGAGCACTTTTGACATGAAGGAGAAGGAGTTTTTATTCATCTTTTTCTATGCATAGAGAAGAGACAATTTCCCCATTTGTCATAGTGATACAGGTGTCCAGAAAATGAACCTGTTTTATACCTGTCTCATATGTGAACTTGATAGGTCTGAGGCAGTTCATATATAAGGTGAAGTGAGTGAACTCTTGTTGGGAGCCTTTATAAATTCCAGAACAATCGTCGGTGTACTTCTTATATAAAACAATGTTTTATAAAAAAGAAGTGTTTTTAAAAATATAGCATTCCTCCAGATAACCAAAGCCAAGATCAGCATAGTCTGGAGCCATAGTGACCTCCACAGCAGAATCTTTAATCTGAAAGTAAAGAGTTCTGGAAAAGGAAATAATTCTTCATGAGATCCATTTCTGCTATATCAGTTATAACTTGCAGTTCATTGTCATCCATGGGTAATTCAAGGTAATGCTTAAGAGGGAAGAGACCCTCTTTAGGAGGGGATACTGGTGTAAAGGGAAGTGACATCTATGGGGCTGATGTGATGTGCTTGTATTAAGAGCTTGTAAGGGATGTGACAAAAGACTTCAAAACATAAACCACAAAATTAGTTAAAGGTTTGGTCAGGCTGACACTACTGGATGACCTGGAGGATTGATTAAATCTTTATAAATGTTAGGTAAGGTGTAGAAGATAGGCTTGGTGGGGAATCTGTTGAGTAAATATTGTAATATAGTACATCACAGAATGCACCAAGTAGGCTGTCTCAGTTTTTAGATACTTTGCATATGCTGCCTACAGAAACACATTTTGGCTATCTAGGGAGTTTCAAATGCTTCTTCAAGCACAGAGGCTGTGCTTTGTTTGTTTAGTATTACAGACCTTAAGCAGTCCGTGGGGTTTAAGTGCTAAGACAGATCCCTGGTAAGACAGACTCATTGAGACCAACCCTCTGTTATCATGGTGCTGAGACATGACCTGTCTGAGCTGCTATGGCTCCTCCCACTCCCACTCCCTCCACCTCCCCCCCCCAGACACCCACCCACTTCTCCATGGCCCTGGTCAGAACTCATCTAGATTCAGATTTGGAAGTGTAGATTTAATGGACTCCTTTAACTCTGCTTATATATAGTTCTATGACAAAATAAAATAAAATAAAATAAATAAATAAGTTCTACATTTATGAAAAGTTTTCTTGAGTGTGTAAGAAAGCCCCACCAAAAACATGGACATATTCTTGATAAATTACTCGTTAAATATATAACTGCCAAATAAACAAAATGGCCACAACAGGATGATCTTGAATTTTGACCATGTTGCTGATACATTACTTCAGGAAAGGAAGCAGACTGAGGTATTTCCTTGCTTAGGGTCCTTCCTCTAACCCCTGCTCTCTCTCTCATATACACACACCAGCTTTGTTCTTAGGATCCTTCCTCTCACCCCTGCTCTCTCTCTCATACACACCAGCTCTGTTCTTGGAGTCGTATGCTGAGGTCAGCTTGCTCCCTGTTCACTGCTTCCTGTGAGGTCACAGGCATGTTTCCTGTTACATAGATGCAGACACAGAATACTCTAAAGTTGATACTGTACACCTGTGTATGGCAGGAGTTAAAACAACTGGCCTCTGAGAATAAGTTCTGGACTTACACTGCCATCCAATTTCTCGCTCTGTGTATTGCTGCACTCTTTTTTATTAAAGGGGATATTAACCTCATCTTTTGCTCAGCTTGCAACAGAACACAGGCACAATCATCAGAATATATTGCTTACTTTATTTTAAACAGGACTATTAGAAAGCTAGTTAAAAACATGTAGTTTTGTATAATACAGACATTCCTTGTATTCAGCATATTTCAAAGACAAAATCTAAGGCATTGTGGATACATTACATTCACAAAATAGTCATTTTAAATATCTGGTATTAATCAGTAGTGGATCTAAAACAAACAAGGTTTTAGAAAATATGGAACTGTATTTGGTCAAATTTAAAGACCAGGCCTCAAGGCATAAATCCAAGTACATACATTTAAAATTTTTAATGAAAACATCTTGGTACAGGTACATGACAATGCTGTAACTCCAGAGTCATCCACAAGCTGCTCTCAGATCAGTGCAAAAGGGAAACTCCATGAACAATATAATGAACAGCACAGTAATACCTCAGATATGGTCTTCATATTTATGAATCATGAATATTTGAATGGATGCAAACCTTATTCTGTTAGGTTATTACAAAACATATGCAAACAAGGGGAGACAGTTTCAGGAGTCACATACAGAATAATAATACTGTGTGAGGGAGAAGTTATTGATGGATTACTGGTACATAATATATGATTAATATATCAGATATATCTTTTTAAATAGCACAGTAATAAGGTGCCAACTGAAATGCTTTGGAATGTTTGTATAATTGTAATCAGACCAATGTAACACAATGTCTGAATTTTATTGGGTGTTGACTAATGAACAAAACAGTGCCCTGACATTCTGGAACCCCAGATTGTGTGGTTAAATTCTTTTCACTTAGATTATCTGCAACATCAGCCTGGAAAAGATATGTTTACGGTGCACTCTTGACATGTTTTAATCCACAACATACAAATTCACACTGAGCAAATAAAACATTAATTCAGTGTATTGGTAATATTTTTTACTTTTCATTATTTAAAGAATGATAAACTTTTCATTATTTAAAGAATGATGAATCATGTGATGATGGTGTCCATGACGGGTGAAGGGTGGTGGAGTCCATGACGGATGAAGGGTGGTGGAGTCCATGACGGGTGAAGGGTGGTGGAGTCCATGACGGGTGAAGGGTGGTGGAGTCCATGACGGGTGAAGGGTGGTGGAGTCCATGATGGATGAAGGGGTCCATGATAGATGAAGGGGTGTCCTCACAAGTTTGTGTACTGACTGAGAGCCTGCTTTAGCTTCTCAGCAATCTAACCAAAATAAAATTATGATCAGTAAACAATATAATTTATTATTATACAATTTATTATTATTCAATACATTCCTAGCTTGTAAGCCACTTTAGTAACAGACCGATGCTATAAAAACAATTCATACAATATGTTTACACTGTATTATACTTTCGGGGGAGAAAGTAATTGACATTTCATTACAGCACAGGGATACACAAGACGACGATCCCAGGAAGGTAAAAATATATCCAACCAGCTCACACTGTATTTTAAACTTTTAATATTTTTCTCAATGAAGGTCCCAAAAAACATTTCTATGCAGTTTTTCCCCATTCATCTGTAGTGTTGGTACAGACAGATCTTGGTTACTCACAGTTTCATAGAATTTCACCTGCTCCTGCAAGTAGAACTGCATGACTCTGTTGTAGTCATAGATACGGTTGCTATGGAAGTGGTTCATCTCCGCTGAGAACAGATGGTAAAAGGTTACAGGTAGCTGTCACATTAGACACACACGTGCATTCAAATTAAGAGAGACCAAAAGAACTAAAATAAATAAATAAATAAATGTAGTTTAGTATAATTTGAAAGTGATGCTAATGTTAAATGTAAAATGAGAAATCTGGCTCAGAAAATTACTTTGGACTAATTAGTCATACATAGTAGGAAAAGCTCACTTGTGTAAAAAATACATGTTTTGAAATGTGAATAAACAGTTTTCATTTTTGAAAATATTTGAATACAGTTTCAACAATTTAAGCAACCATTCAAAAACAAAAAATTATAGTATGTGCTCGTCATCAGAATGGACAGCAAAGAAACAAAAACATCCAAAACAAAACTGGTGAATTTACCTTGGAAGGCATAAGACATTGTACTCAGGTTCTTTGTCATATTGTGCTTGTCTTGAGGTGTGATTTTATTCATGGCCACAAGTCGATCTGCTTCTTTAGCTTTCTCAATAGCAGCCTGAAAACAAACGTGATACATGGCACATTCATTTCCTAGTTGTAAAACACGAGGCATGTAAAGTTTATAAATAATATTCTGATGAAAAGGAGACTGTATTAGAGTTAAAATGAGCAGTGGCCATGGGATACAGGGACACAATGCCCATAAAACATGTGTTTAGTTCTTTGGACACACAACATGACGAGAAATGTTCCTCAGAACAAAGAAGCAATAACAATCCTTAACAGTTATTTATTCCTGTTCTTTGAAGTCACTCATTGCTTCTGCTGTTTTACTGGATCTAACATGGTAAAGCAAGAAGGAGCAAAGCCTGTGATTGGTTGCAGTCCTGTCACTCTTCCAGTCACAGTCCTTCTATTGGTGTCCCTAAGGTCAGGGATTAACCAATAATTTACACTACACGTCTACAATTTCCTAGTTATTTTATATCCGCAATCTTGCGTCTTTCTAAATCTGCTCCTCAAAGCAAATCTAAAGAAGAAAACCTCTGTGTGTTATTTCCCACTCCACCAGATATAACACTACACCATCTATATTTGTACTATTGTTATTGTTATTGTGGTGTCCGGAGTCGGCCAGAGTAGGATGGACCACCTTTTGAGTCTTGGTTCCTCTCAAGGTTTCTACCTCACGCTCTAAGAGTTTTTTTTCTCGACACTTTTTTCTCTGGCTTGATCCCTGGGGGATTGTACTCGGAAATCTGTAAAGCTGCTTTGAGTCAGCAGCTGTTGTAAAATAAATATATATATTATATATATATTTGAATTTTGATCATCCTCCAACTCCAGGTAGGGGGATCCCGGACCACACCACCCAACTCCCGACTTCAAAAAAGCCCACCAGCAAATAGCATAAATGAAACCCTGAGATTTTGGGTACAACCTCTTGTACCTAGAGGCTGTGCAATACTCCAGGCCTCAGATCTTCCTCCCTCCTATAGTCACACAAACATCTGTATTCTAGCTACTACTGACAAGACAGTTGGCGACTGTTTCAAGTTTCAAAGTTTTATTTTATAGTCATACACGGTACAGCCTGCAGCAAAATGCTATTTGATGGTCGTCCACAGAATATAAACTAGGTAGAAGTTAAAATTTTCAGTTTAAAATTTACAATACAATTAAATACTAGAAATATTCATACCTTGTGGACTCCCATAATGTCAGGGAAGCATCCAAGCAGTCCTTTGTATTCATTGTTTGTTTCTATCAGGTAGTGCAGGTCTTTTTTTGGCTTATAAGACAAAAAAAAACAAACCAAAGAAAGATCAGAATCCATAAATCACAATCACTTTAAAGCACTGGTCTAAATACAGGTCTATTATGGTGTGGCCTTCATGGAAACAATACTATCACACTTAAGATAACACGAGGAAAACAGAAAGCAATGCAGAGAGATAAAAAAATATTACTGAAGGGCTGAGGAAGTATTGAGATAAGTTAAGCTTTAAATAACAAAAGTAAAGCTTTCAAACAAAGTACCTGTCCAGCAACGATTTCTGCTATTTCCTCATATATCTTCCCTGTTGTCATTAGTGGCTCGGTAAGAGTCGTTTCTCCTTGTGATGGTTGAAAAGAGGAAGAAGAAGGGGGAAACGTAATTGTTACCGTCAACACGGAGATACGATTCAACGCAGTGTGCGTTCACAACATGCACATTAATTAAATTTCACGTCGTAGGTGATGTGCTCTGGCCTCCCTACCCTGGTATCCGCTCGTGTTGAAAACTGAGGACAGGTTCTGAAGTGCTTTCCCGATGTGCCGGTACTCCTTCTGTAGGGCTTATGAAGAAACAAAATGAAGATAAAAATTAATGAAGTTGAGATTCTACATACAATGTTGCACTAAAAACAAGCTCTGGGCTTCTAAATCCAATCAGAGCATTCCATCACTAGGAAAAAGGGTGATAAAGTATCAGCTATTAGAAGAGAAGTTAAATATTTCTTTCTGCTTGAAAACTAGTAATCTACCAAAAACAATTAATATGTCCGAATGACTTAATGACCAGTTGTTATATCTCCTTTGCACAGTGGTAACCGAGTTGTGCTAGTATACCATTTTTGAACCTGTTGTAGACAATGCCCACCAAGAGCTGCTCTGGTTGCAGGAGCTCACTTTATATCCGGTTAGCTTAATAAATTAGTCTCAGTGTGCTACAGACTGATTAGTTACATTGTGTGTATTCCTGCTTGGCTGGAATAACAACCTGTAGCAAGACTAGCCCCCATGCAGAGTAGTTTGCAATGACAGCATTTTGGGGAAATTATTGCTTAATACTAAAGCCCTACTAGGTTCAGCTGTCACTTACACAAAAACCACAGAAGAAAAAAAACAAAAACAGATAAATGGCCTTAGATCAGCATGTAACAGCAAACATCCATCAGTACTACGCCATTGACCCTGGCAGCATGCGTCTCCGACATCCTCTAAGAGAAGGATATGAACTCACGTCCTGTACATCTCTTCCAGTGAAGATGGCCAACGGAAAGGAGGTTTTTAACACCATCATCCATGGATCTGGTGAAGCGGCTATATGTCTCGCATTTCTTCTCTCTGTAACAAAACCGAGCAGGAAACCACAAGCCAACCTCAAAACATAGTGATTTATTTGTTTAATAGTATAAAAAAAGTTGCCTTACACTTCTGTAGGATCTAGATCTGGGATCTCGGGATCCATAGAGGAGAAGATCATCACTCCCACTGTCTCATCTTTTTCTGCTTTCCGTTTGCCTACTTTCCAGTCCTAACAGATGTAAACAAATACAAATAACAACATAAGCTTGCATCTACGTGTTCAGTGTGTATGGCAATTCAGAGGAGACCCAGTACCTTCTCATCTGTGTAGGTGAGGAACAGCTGAAAAACATCACTATTAGACACTACAGGATGACGGCACATGCGAGACATCCAGGCCTGCAGACGCTCCATTCGCATTTTAATGAATTCTTCCTCAAACCGGCCTGCATAAAAAAACAAAAATAGAGAAACGCAGTTGCTGTTGGTGGAAAATGCTGTTACAACTATTATCTAAGCATTTGGCTTCAAACAAAGCACCGGTCCACAGTCACCAGTCCAAGTCAATATAGCATTATTATATAGGATTTTTTGCAATTACCGTTACAAGATTTTCATGAAATACTAAGAGACAATTACAATTATTATACTGCTTTTATATTTATATATCGCACATCATCCTGAATGATTTATATCATATTATGTGTTATTCTTTTCCAGCAAGTATATTCAGATAAATGCTGGTCTAAGCATCATGACAATAGGGCACTACCATACTGTAAGAATATTGTCCAAATGGGTTTAGAAATATTTAGTCCAGAGCAAAAATATGCGGCCAGCAGCACAGGTTGGTTTCCACTGACCTGTGACTTGTTTATCTGGAAGACTTGGTATCGGAAGTGCACAGCCAAATTTTTCCATAAGCCTTTCATACAGCCAATCAAAGTGCTTGTATCTGTGGTTGACAGGTCTGTTTGTACTCTGAGAAATAACAAACAACAAATGAACTATTGTACAGCTGCAGATACAGGAAACCTTGGGACACCAGAATGACAAAACAGATGGCAAACTCACATTGGGTGTAACCTGATATTCAATATAGCTCTTCAGGCCATACATTTTTGATCCCTTTTTGGGATCAGCCACTACGCAGTCCAGCTGGCTCTGTGGATACAACCACACAGGACCCACCTCACCCGTCTAGCAGCGAAAACAGAAAAGAAACGGAGATGCTGATGAGGTGACCATGACAGAAGCAACACCACCAACAACAAAAGCAATTATAATAATAACTTATGTAGCTTACATATATTGGCAATCTGTCAGTTTCTTTAGGCAAATGTTTTGATAGTAAATACACTTCAGGATTTGGTGTCTTGGAAAAGACTGGAAATCTACAAAGGAGATGAACAGTAGAATTTGCATCAGAAGTGTTCCTTGTTGGCAGCATGACTGTGGGTGTGCCCACACAAACAGTGGAAGGTCATCAGAGTTTTGCATTATCTAAGCCTGTTTGATGACCAGGCTTCCCTGGGTAATAGGGTCACGTAAAGCATAGCCTACTTGTTAAGAGAGATCTTCATGGAGTGATGAGAAGACCCCAGCTGCACTGGCCCTGCTCCTTCTTCTGTTTGGGACCAACTGTTGGCCCCCGTCGCCTTGCCATCGTCCGACTCATCGTCCCACTCATCGTCATCAATGGAACCTGATGGGCATGTCAAAGGCATATTAAAAGGACAGGCAAAACCTTTTGTTCCTGTCAACTTTGTGATATGAACACTTTTAGATAGTTCTTTTTAGATCATAGAATCAGGCTTAATTCCACTACCTACATGTTGACGATATAAACAAAGCTATGTCAACATAACATGTTCCTGACAGATCCACCCTAGTGCACACACAAACATTCCACAACCCCCATAGTGCAGTGCATACATATTTCTGATGCCTCCGATATTCAAATTGAAATCATTACGTAGGTAATAAATAAATAAATGAAAAGATATTTTGAGTTCATCATTAAAACAGACCCTTGTGTAACTTGTGTAACATTTTCCATGAAGAGGTTTTCCCATTTCTTGGAACATTATAGCAACAAAGGTATTTGGACAGTAACATTTCCATTTAAGGATACTTCAGACCACAAAGACATGACAGATGCTTTAGTGTTGGGACAAAATTAAGGCAGTATAACACTACTAGTTGGTTGTAGTATACCACCTATACTAAGGCTGAATTAAAGTCAAGTCAAGTCAGTTTATTTGTATAGCACATTTAACGACATCGAGTGCTGACCAAAGTGCTGAACAATTTTTGCAGTATGACACGCCTAAAAATATAAGACATTTAAATACAAAATGCTAATACAAACTAAGCATGAAAAGTAAAAAAATAAAAATAAGAGAACCCGTAAGAACATTTACAATAAAATATACATAAAACACATCTTAATGACACATTAAA
>JAOYMR010000010.1:16954125-16983590 GCA_025802075.1 Tenebrosternarchus preto | reverse complement strand
ATAAAACAGGATCGTTATGATATATATATACACACTGAACCATTCAAGGCAAATATCTTACAGCTTTACAATAACAGGACCAAACATACATTGAACTGATATGTGATTACACATTAATTTTATCATCAGTGATTAAGCAAACACAAACTGTCTGCCTACCTTACATGTTTTTACAGTCTTCAAACTTCTGGAAGCTAGTTGGCGTTGGCTCAGTAAAGCTCAATTCATTCTGAGTAGTTCAGAGCTCTGAGTATCTACATAATTGTTGGTGGCTCAGGATTTGAAAAATCCAAAACTTCACCATCTGCTGACACTTTCAAATGCTACTGAAAGACATTTGCACTATAAATTGGCCTTAAGAGCAGTTAGTTACAGCAGCAGGACATTTAAACTCTACCACAGTCAAAAATAAACTTATGTACTCCTTTGGAATTGCTCATACATAACCTGACACTGACTTACCAACTCAGGAACTGCTGTGGGTCAGGCATCACTGTGCTATATTAGTTATATTAGCTATATTAGTAAATGTTTGTAATATATAGAAATAAATTTGTACGTATATCCAAAACAACACCCTAACATCTGCCCTTGGTCACAACCAAACTACTCTGTACAAAGATCAGTAATGGGTGACACAAGCTCAAGTATATGTAGTCTGATAACATCTAAGAACAACAGATGGTGCCAAGGATGTGTAGGTTATCCCTTAAAATGGATCTTTAACAATATGGCAGCTTCCTAGATATAGAACAGGTGTATCCAAGAAAGGAACAAAAGAAAGTAAGTCAAAGAAAGTTGCTCTGTTGTTCTATATGTACAGGCTTATAAAATACCATGATCCTAACATCCATCCCTATCAAATTTCATCTTTGTTTCTGTGTTTTTAAACGTGACACCCTCACCCACTCACCTCCTCGCGGGCTTCCTGACGCACTCTCAAACGTCATACTTTTTGCCAGGGTCTTTCCTCCACCTCTGTAGCACATCCTTCAAGTGGCTTCCATTGATGTGTGGTCTTTGATATCTTTTACCAGGCTGTGGGGCCACGGAGCTTAGTGGGGCTCCCCGTGGTGAGCAGAGGGGACGTCCCCCCCCCCCACCGCGGAGCTGAAGGTCTTCAGGGGCCTGCCGGTGCTGAATGGTGCGAGTCTTGAGGGGCCACTTGGGGTGTTCAGTGGTGGCCGCCGTGGGCTGGGGAGTGTTTGAAGCGGGAGATCTTAAGGATATGAAACAAAAGTACGGATGGATTGAACTCTCCACCTACAGGGGAGAGAAGGCAATGGAGTCAGGTGGGGGCAGAGGCGGGGTGAGGCAGGGGGCCTGAAGAAAGGAAGCTTTAATCCAAGCATGTCTTGTAAGGTCATGCAAAGTTCGCAGGATGAGCAAAGGGCAAAGCCAAAGGTTATGTTGATTTATTTAGTGCCACATAGGGCAACTGTTTTTACTCACGTGGACGCGATCGCTACTCTAGAAAACAAAGAGAGAGAGAGAGAGAGAGAGAGAGAGAGCATATCTAAAATTTTATTTAAAGAGAGAGGTGAGTATCTGAACATAATAATAATAATAATAATAATAATAATAATAATAATAATAAGCAAATCCAGAAATCCAAAGAACTTTTTGTTCAGTGACAGTACCGTTTGTCTGTGAGAGGGTTGGACTTTATTTAGTAGAATTGTTTGTAAACAACCTGTATGTGAATTTAATGTTTCATTCTGAATTAAATGTCTCTCTCTAGTTAGACTATCTGGTGGTCTAACTATGTCTAACTATCTTCTCTGTGGAGGCCACTTCTTGGAATTTTACACCCCATCTTTAAGACCAGTCATCTACTTGTTGACTCTACTTTAGACCAATCATTTTATTTCACACCATCACCATCCTTTTTTTCTATTTAAACTTACTATATTGTTAATAAACATTAGAGCATCTTCCTGACACCTGTGTGTCGTGAATTTATTTTCCATGTCCCAGGCACACTGAGGGCTGAACTACTTTGCAGTCGGCCTGAACAGAGGCCAATCACAACCCACAAAACCTAAATGTGACAAACCTATCAGTGGTACCTATTGTAAAATGTATTGATTTACTTTCTAGGATGTGATCTTTCAAATATGAGGTTTGGTGGTGGTTTGCTAATATAACATGTCTTTTTTAATATTAATCCTTAGTTGTTCATCCTGGGCATATAAAATATCACACTGGTTCAGTCTCAGTGCCCTCGGCCCTGATAAATACAAACTTGAGCTGTACCTTAAACCTAAGTCCTATGAGCGTGGATGTCTGTACCCTTAAAGTATTCAGTAAAAAGCAGTTGGAGCTGCATGGATGGACTGTTTATCCTTCAGTCAGGATCCACTGATCATGGCACCCCTCTCACCCCCCCCCACATTCCTCCTACACACACACGCACACATCCTCCAACCCAGACCCTGTATAACCACAACCAACCAACACACTCCTCCACACACCCCCACACCCCCAGACACACCCACACCCAGACACTCATCTGCCTTAGAGGACACACTCCAACATCTCCAGAATGAGAGGCCAAGAGATATCAAATTACAATATTACTACCAGCATTATAGTCGTTTGTATTTTTCTACACATCTTATAAATATCTTCAGTGCCCCTGACATTTTGTAGCTTTAAGTGGTGAATGAAACAGCACAAACAGACAAGTATTCTGTGGCCCATCAGAGGAAAGAGACATTAATTTGTTCATCACGATGACAGTACATAAGTACACTTTCTTTGTAATTTAAACAAACGAGTCCTGCTGTCATGGCCTGCCTGGTGATGCCTATGAAATTCTACTAGTTAGGAGATGGAGAGTGAGATGAAGGGATGAAAGAGTTCCTGTGTTTTTTTCTCTGTGTGTGAGCTCTCTGTTCAGGAGAGTGCCTGAGGCCTGTGCAAATAAAGGGTGTGTGAGAGAGAGAGAGCGGGGGGGGGGGGGGAATGGTATGTTTTGCCTGTGTCTCCGTCATCGTTGCCAGGCCGTGCTTTTCCACTGCTGGACTCTTGCTGTCTCCCCGTCCTTCCCAACCTTGGTGGACCTCAGCAGAGAATGAGGCAGAACGAGGGAGAGCGAGAGAGAAAAGAGGCTACCAGTTCCTCGTCTGCTAGGCTGCTTGGTCTCAGCCTTCAGCCTCGGGGCCAGGCTTCTGCTGGCCTCCTTGGGTCGCCTCACCGAGGGCTTTGATGCATATGTTGTGAAGGTGGAGTCCACTGTGACTCCGGCGTGATGGCAGATGGTAGGCCTTCAGGCCTCCACTGGTCAGGCTGGTGTTCATTTCCGAACTTTTATCTGCCTGAGTGTTTTAGATGAAGACTCAACAGTGCAGAAGATCTTCTTCTGCTCCATGAGAGTTGGAGGGGGGTTGGGAGGGGGGCATGGCTTGGCAGGAGAAGCAAACTGATGCAGACACTCAAATGCCCTCAGTACATCAACTGCCATCTGTAGATAAACTCTATTTAATGTAACTCTTTACTAATCTTTCCCCCTGTTGATTAAACGTACATTTGAGGTTTTTTCTCTGGCCGATTTTTATTGTCCTTGTCTGAAACGTAAGTGATTGTATCTCTGAAATTGGGCTGATGATTTTGAATTAGATTCCCTCACGCTGTGAAAGTCACTTGCAAATCTGAGTTCTTTTGGGAGACTGGGCCCAAAATAAGTTTTTGACAAAGTGTAATTGAATGCCGGCAAGGTGAAGCAGAGAGGAGGAGACATGGGGAATTGAGAGGGGAGGTGCGTGGGGGACGAGCGCTCTCCGTCCTTGAGATGGACCTATGGGTCCTCCCTGAGGGACTCGGCTGTTTCTCCTCTGAGCCACAGCAGCAGGAACCCCCAACCCCCACACACTGTTAGCATCCCTCCTCAAGATGTTTGCAGGTGTGGGCCAGATACTGCCTCTGCCAGATCAGGTAAGCTGGCCAACTCCTCAGCAGAAGGTAAAATGTATCTTTTCACCCATTTCTTCCTTAAAGTTACATGGCACCGAACAAAACAAACAGATGGGGAAGCCTGGCCGTCCTGATGTTTGGACCCTAATTATATCAGCGCAGGTCCTGCATGGATCTATAGTGAATGTTTACTTGGCTGACGATTTATAATAATCTATCCAGCACCTGTTTCCAAGGTGCGAGGGCAGGTTGGGGCAGGTCAGGGCAGGTGTGGACGGTTCTCGATGTCGCTTGTGCTGAGAGACGTGTGGGAACTGGGTTTTTGTCACCACTGAGAAAGCTCATGGGGAGGAAAGCCATGTTTCTCATCCTCTCATACTGTCTGTCTCCCTCCCTCTCCAGTCTCTCTCTCCCTCCCTCTCTCTATTTTTCTCTCTCTCCCCTCCTCTCACTCTGTTTGTCTCTCTCCCCCTCTCTCTCACTGTCTGTCTTCTTCCTTCTCACTCTGTTTCTCTCTCTCCCCCTTTCTCTCTCTCTCCCTCTCACTCTCAAACACTCCTGTGCAGGCTCTCTGAAAGGTCATGGCTACAATTGGGTCTGTTTGAAGCTCTTCAGTGGCCTGCGGGTGGATTCCAGAAGACAGGGGAGCACTCTCCAGCTATCAGCTCCACCTCCAGCTATCAGTTCCACCTCCAGCTATCAGCTCCACCAGGTCACGCACAATCGGAGCACATGGCCTGTTTATTCTGCTCTCTAACCTCAACCCACCACCTTAAGTCTACCAAGAAAGAGAGGAAGAAGAGAGAGAAAGAGAGAGAGAGGTTAAAATGTCTGATTGGCTATTGGTCATTTTTCCACTGAAAAGATCTAGGAACACAAAGATGTCCAGTAGCTAACATGATTAAGACTTCCTTTGAGATCCATAACTCTGTTTGCTAAAGTCTCTAATCCTCCCATGCAGATGTAAGTCACTGTTTGTATTATAAACGTCTGTCATCAGTCTGACTAGACCTGACCACTGAAGTTTTGTGAATTTCGCCAAAATAAACAAACAAACAAAATAGAATCTACTGTGGACAAATTCTTATGACCAACTGTACAGATCAACAGCCCCTATACATGTTTGAGGAAGCATCCTGTTCTCTTGTAAATGTCTCATGAGCTTCAGTTAATACATTAACAGTTACCAGCAGTGCTACACTCCTACACCAAATTAAAGTAGACATTAAACAGCAAGATATTAAACTAAAAAGTTGGCAGTTGCGTATGATGTGGATTTTCCAATGGTGAACAGCCAAACACTAGAAATAATATATAATATAATAAATATAAACAACAACAATAATAATATTAACAACACAGATTTCAAAAGTTTCGTATGATTTAGCATCTGTAAATCCTTGGTCTCCCTGTTAGCTGTAGGAGCAGGAGAATACCGTAATGAAGAGCTGAACGCAGATTGGCTGACAAGCGTTGAGATGGACAAAGAGCTGAACACGTATTGGCCGACGACTGTTGAGACAAAGAGACATTTTTTGTCTTTAATTTCCCACCTCTGAGCCCATGTGCAAACATTCGTGCTGCCCAGCACTAAAGTAGCTCTATAGCCTCTCCAAACTCTACTAATAATTGCCTCTTCACATTAAAAATAAATAAATAAATAAATAAATAAATAACAAGCATTTATCCGTGTAATGGAAGTATTAGACTTATTTTCAAAGCCCCAGTCTAAAAAAAAAATATTAATTAGAGACTGAATAAAATGTACTGATATATTACATGTATCTTATATGCTGTAATAACTGACTACACTAAATGATTGGATGATGCAGTAAGTGAACATGTTTGAGAGGAGCAAAAAATATGATTTGTTGGGCAGGAAGGGTTCGTGAAGCCACAACCACGTTAATAACACAGATGAGTGCTATGTGTTTGGAGTCTTATCAACAAAAATGGAAAAAATAACCTCAGAACCTGCGGCTGTGAGACACTGGGCGGCGGGAACGGAAAGGTCACAGGGAGGTCGCGGGGAGGTCGCGGGGAGGTCGGGAGAAGAGAGCACTGCCGCCGTGTTACCATCCTGACGAGTTAGTTTGAGTAGAAATCCTCTAATAAAAACATTGACCCATGTAATTGATTTTAATGGAAGCTCTGTGCCATCTTTCCCGCGGTGGCTGGACGCCGGCCAGATGCCATCAGCAGGGCCCCAGGGGAGCGGTGGGTTGAGAAGGAGGGATGGAGTGGAGTGTGTGCTGTGGGGTGAGGGTGGGGGTAGGGGGGGCACACAGATGAGTGCCTGCCTCTGAAGTGGAGAGTAACAAGAATAGATTAGCGAGCTTGATAAACACAGCACACAGCCGGCACCAAAGGCAGCGTAGGGTACAACTGACCTTTTTGTTCTCTGTCAGGGGCAGGGGGGCGGGGGCCAAAAAGACCATCATCTCCCACTGCGAGCCCTGGAAAAGCGGCAGTCGCTGCAAGATGACATTGTTTCCGAAGAGCCCGCACACTGCACTTGGTGTGGCAGTGCTACCAAAATTTACAGCTTTGGTTTCTCCCTTTTCGTTCACGCTGATGTTTTCATAAAACATCATCTTTCTGTCATTCTCCGGTTGCGGGTGTTTTGATATTACACTCTATTATATTCCTGGAGAACCAGACTGGTGCAAGCTGGGTTGAAGGCCTGAGAAGTGGGTGAGTGGGGAGGTGCGAAAGCCTCCCCCCATCTTTTGTTTATGTCTCTTTCTCCTAATACTTCCAGGGTCTTGGCAGCTTTTATCCAAAGGGGAAGTTGCACCCACATGGAAAGGAGGGCTTGTTTGAAGTACCTCACGCTGTTTGCGTCTTTTGTTGGCCTCTATCGCTTTCCGTAGTTCTTGGTGGGGTGGGAAAAGACACACTTAAATGCATACTGAGCAAATGAAGGTTAAGGCTGGTGTGAGCTTGACTGTGGGATAGTTTACATCTGCTAAGTACCCAGGGAGCAGCAAACAACGATATTGACCTGGAGCTCAGGTGCTATTATTCTTCATTGATTGGTTTAAGCTTCTAACGTCAAGGGTTAGGTTGGAATAAACATTTCCACTTGTCAATTTTGCTGATAGAACAACAGCGTCTGATGACCTCCCACCGGTGCGTGGCTTCGCCTGCACTTTGGAAAGAATGTTATGAATGACTCAAAAGACAGCGCCAGAAGGTCAAGATGAAAAATTCCCCATAATTAACAGCTCATTTTGCTCACCGGTGGACAATTCTGTACGACACGAAGCGTGAGAGCTTTGCTAAGTTTGTAAATGCAACTTTGGTGTTTAATTTACCTTGCTTGATGTCTGCCAGATGTACACGAGCACAGATAGATTAGTGAGACCTTAATGCTCATGGCAAATGAACACATCTGTGTCTCATTGAAAATGATCGGCTGGCCTCCTCAGATAACCTTACAGTCCCCCCCCCAGCATCAGTCCCCACTGGCCCCCTCCTCTCTCCTTGTCAAACACATGAGCTTTGGGGGATTAAAGTTTCAGTGAACGCATATTCAGAACAATACCCTGAGCCCTGAGAAAAACTGTGTTTAATTGTATTAATTTACTGCATGGACTAACGAGGAAGTAACAGAGGGAACAGAACACCAGTGGTAGCACACACTGACAGAAGGGGTTCCAGCCTCTCTCTCTGTCTTTGTTGTAAGGGCCCCTCTCTCTCTCTCTGCTGCAAGGGCCCCTCTCTCTCACTCTGTTGTAAAGGCCTCTCTCTCTCTGCTGTAAGGGCCCCTCTCTCTGCTGTAAAGGCCTCTCTCTCTCTGCTGAAAGGGCCCCTCTCTCTCTCTGCTGTAAAGGCCTCTCTCTCTCTGCTGAAAGGGCACCTCTCTCTCACTCTGCTGAAAAGGCCTCTCTCTCTCACTGCTGTAAGAGCCCCTCTGTCTTTTACTCTGCTGTAAGGGCCTCTCTCTCTCTCTCTCTCTCTCTCTGCTGTTGTAGGAAGAAGGCATTGTCACGTCATGAGAAGGTGTTGTGTTGCATTGTGATACAGAGCTAAGGTTCCCTACAGCAGGTTGCACCAAAGGTCATGATTAGTGTGCACATACACACACACACACACACACACACACACACAATCTCCCCTTCAAGTAAATATATTTTCTTCCTTCGAGTCCCTTGTTTTCGACAAGCCTGGCTGAGGTTTTCTGCTTGGTGAGAGAATGACTACAGAGGTATAGAGCAGCTGTCTAATTGGGTGGCAGGATTTCCTGCAAGGTTGCCTACAGCAGTGACTGGGCAGTTATTAGCACTGGAAGGTGCCTATGAGGCTGGCCAAAACACGATGAAGACGATGGTTCCTCGCAGCATAACTAGGCCATGGTGGCTTGCAAGGCTCATGATCCACTGTGGCAGCCTTCTTTAGCTCACTGCCACCGGCAGGCTGACGCAGGAGAGCAACTGAAGGGGCATGACTGGCAGGCACTGGGGCTCTTCCATCCCTAGTGTCCAACGTGGCATCTTTTTTAGCAGTCAGTAATGTTTACGGACGACTTAAACCAATTTAAACCAGCAAACCTGGAATAAATCCCATGTCGTGTTTGTGCTGAAAACCAGACAATGCTTGCAAACTCTGAGCAAGTAAGTGGACTAAGTATTGGACCAACCCAGGATGACATTTGGAATTCAGCATTTCCTAAATTATTAGACTACCGTGCCATCATTATCATAGTGGTACTGGGCCAATTCATTTTCAAAGTGCACACCAGATGTGCTCTCGCAATTATTCCAGCAAGGACCAAGGTTCAGATGTGCACTAGCACTCCCCCGGTCTTGTTGGAACTGCAAATGTCTTCCATTTGAATTCCTGGCTGACCTTCTCTCGTTTCTCTGTCACATTCTATTTCACATGCCACACTTTGCAGTGGTTCGAGGCTGCTCCGGAACACGACTAACAGTTGCAAGCATTTCGTAGGATCTGCTCAGAATACAGGTTTAAATATCCCTCAGAGGATGCTTGTAAGAATTCATGTTAGGTCTTTGTTTACATTTTTCCATAAATTAAACCTTGGTTCCTGGAAATCTGGTGGTCAACATAAAATAAAGGAAAATAATAGGAAATGTATACATACTGCAAGTCATAGACATACAGTGTTTGTTGTGGTTTGTTGTGGCATTAATTAATACACTGTTGTTAATCTGTCAAAATAGAACATTCAGAGAGTAACACATTTATGTGCAAGACTCATTTTGACCTGATATTTTGGTTACAGAAGTGTTGGCAATTGGTCTGAAATAATAAAGTCCTAAAGGAAGACATAAACCTATCTGAATAAAACATTTTTGGATACTCTACAGAATAGGCTTCTTCGCAAGACATAGACTAAGCAACATGTAGCTCAGCGCATAGTTCCTGTGGGATATTTTAAATAACACCTTCGGGATGAGAAGAACCTTTATCAAAATAATTCATCATACACAGTAAACAAATGAAACAAATGCTTTGTGTATTTTTAAAGTTAGGATATTTTCACTTTAACAAAGATTTTAGACAATTGTTTTGCAGGACAATTGTTTTGTGATGGTAAAAAAGATGAGAAGACATAGCAAAGTTCTTGGAAAATGCATATACATTAAATTGCTAAAGGCTGTTGAGTTGAGGCTATGAATAGAACAAGATGGCAGATAATGTAGGATGTGTGTTAGTGCTGCTGTGAGCTGCAGTGTGTTTAGAGGTGCTGTAAAAAGCATAGTGTTAGGTCCTCACCCTCTAATGCTTCTCGGCAGGCCTGAATCATATACCGTGATGTGTAACCATCGCTCTCTGCTAGAAAAGGTCGAGAACTTACCTTGTTCGTTCTATTTTTTCTTTCCGTGGAAATGCGTTTCTTTTCACTCTGCTCTTTGCTTCCAATTAACTGAGTAGGCGTTTTATCCCCTAATTAGTATCTTCATTTCCTGTCTGATGCCTCGTTATCAATGCAGCAAATTTGCCCGCAGTAATAGCTTCTAGTACTTAATGATGTCATTATTCTTAATGACACTGTTTTTAGCTACAAAGGAATAATTACAGCTCACTTCTGTTGGAACCGTGTGCAGAGAAAAACTGTTTGGATTTGTCCTGTCAGTTTGGTGTTTTAGGATGGACAACGTTACCTATGATCACCTGTTTTATTTTGCTTCGCTTTTTTAATTTATTTATTTATTTATTTTTAGATTGAGTAGTACAGAGAATTAGAGGTAAGGGTTAGAGATTTGCACGGCTGTTTTCTCTGCCAAAAACATTTCAGGTCTTTGAAAGTACAACGACATACATGTGCTGTATGTTTAATAAGCTGCTGCCAAAATGGGCTGCCCGTTTTATTTTTTTAGTAATTGTTTCTTCTAAAATTCTCTAGATTGGCAGCTGTGACTGTGCAGTTTACTCAGCAGCAAACAATGACAAATACTCTGAATACTCTGTGAATACTCTGTGAATACCCTGAATACTTGGTGAATACTCTGAAAAATACGCAAAAAAAATAAAAAAGATGATTATAGAAGCTATTGTGCTTCAGCTAAGTTTGTTGCCTGGCTGTGAGGGTCATGTCAGAAGCCAAGTACACTGTGTCCACTGTAACTATACTTCTCTGAACAGCCTACGAGGTGGCGTGTCCTCATCCGAGCCAGCTCCGCTCTCAAATTCCCCGGTGACCAGATGTCCTGACGACCAGAAGAACAAATCCGTTGCATTTTAGAAGTTGTCACACCAAAAGCCGCTGCTAAAGCCAGGGTTGGACCTGCTTTGGAAATACGCTTGTCTCACTTGATAACTGATGGTGCGACATGGATTATTGTTTTGCGGTCTTCACTAAACTGGTTACTGCGCTGTACAAACCTTGGGGTTAAGCAGTACATTACTGCCTGCTCTCCTAATACAACATATCAATACACACCTACAGCTGATGCATTCAAGCCAAACCTTTGAGTCACTTATTCACATCATTGAGTATTATTTATGCCTGTTTATGAACCAAGATTTAGTACAAAGACAGACTGTTTAGTTTAATTAAAAAATGTTTCCCAGAGTTAGTGTCTCTTGCAAAATGACCAGGATTTGTAAAAATGAACTGCAATTCTAGATCAAACCAAAAGGTTTAATAATGTAAATAGTTAAATTAATTTAACTGCTCATCTTCTTATGGTTCTGTAAACACATGGAATAAAACAACTACACAAAGGTTTTTGTTGCTACTCCTCTGTGCTTCTACACCAGGGCAGTTTCCATCTGTCTAAATTCTCCCTTTCTCTCTCTCTCCCTCTCTCTCTTTTTTCTTTCCATCTCTTGCTCTCACCCTCACACTTACATGATCTGACAGTCTGTTCGCCTGCCCAGATATGGGCACAATGAGCTCTGAGTGCATCTAAGCTGAGACTCCTGATTCACACCTGAGGCTCCCAGTTCACCATCCCTCCACCCCCCACTCCAATACCTCCACTCTCCTCAACCCAAACTCCTCCATGCCTACTTCTGGACTCTGAACTCCTGCTCTGTTAATTATATGTATTTTTTTAATCCACAGTCAGAATTACTGTTCAGTATTGTTTGTTCTACTTAGTATTTTAACTAAGTGTTTTAGAACCTTCTGGTACCTACAATGACAAGAACCGATGGCACTAAAGAATAAATATAATAATATCTAAATTTTATACTAGTTCCAATTCTAATTGGAAGACACAGATGATGTATTTCTCATGGCTTTAGTAGAATCCAGTGCAACTTTTCTCTGAAATTCTAAGCACAGCTTGTGTGTCTGAAGACTTTTATATGTGACCCCTGTGCCTGGATTTTATCTTTTATCAAATTTCTGTATTAATGGGAGAAAAATCTTTGTGAAATATCATGCTGACATTTTCTTCATTTCCCTAAAACAGGGAGACATAGCAAAAGCTTGTTCAATCACATAAAAGACTTTTTGAATTGGTTATAATGAAAAACATGAAAGAAATAATCTTTAAATCCAGGCTAAGTTGTTTCCTACGTCAAACAACTGTATGTCATTTTATTTTTATTTTAAGTTGAAAGCACAGAACACAGTCACAATCGCTTAACCTGCAAAACCATTTGATAAAGACCGTCAAAAACATGGTCTTTTGAAGTCTTTCCAGGCCAGGCAGAAACATGTAAAGCTGCAGTCTTCATCCAATCCAAGTTCAGAATTACTTTCTGATTACTGAGTAACAAGAGCATGAGATACACACAAGGAACGACATTCGAGAACGTTCACTTCTAGGTACTATTAGGCTACAACACAAACAGCTCTACTGATGCTAGAAATTTTACTGTGGCACTAAACGGATCTCCCAATGGATCTGGTGCACAAGTGAAATATTGGTGAATCTCGTGCACAAGTGAATTTAGTGGGTTTCTTCAAAGTTCTCTTACAGCTACTTCCAATGATGAATGTTGAGCTCAGTCCATAGACAGAGCCAATGATGATGAAGAAGTGATGAAGAGTTTCCTTCTGCTGCCTTCGGGACAGGATTAAGCTGTGATTTGTGCAGGTTTGAAGTAGGCCTAACACGTCAGCATTTATCTCCAGAATGATTCTACCAAAGATCTCTTAAGATCACAATTGCTTTATTCTTCCATATAAAAGCAGAATGCTGCATATGCATTAGCAAATATCCTAACACCAGGACAATTTATTTAGCTTCTGTTGTACTAGGCAAAACCTACTAGAGAACTCAGACAATAAAGACAGTCAAATGCTCAAATCAGTGTTTATTCTTCTTCTTCTTCTTCTTCTTCTTCTTCTTATTATTATTATTATTATTATTGTTGTTGTTGTTGTTGTTGTTGTTACTGATGGTAATTTTTACTGATCAGAGCAATCTGTGCTGGAATTATGTATAGACAAAGTTCAAATTTCCATAACCTGATAACAATACCAAGAAGTAACTTCCTTTTATTTTTAAAGCTGGTTATGGTCCTTATTCAACCCACTGTTCTTATTTTCTTTATCCTCTTGCTCTTTCATGGTGTGAGTTTACCCTCAGACTAATATCAGTCCTTAATCTTAATTTGCTGTCTGGTTTGATTCTTGTATTTTGTAGTGCAGTTACTACTGTATACCAGGAGGGGGAGACATGTGCTCTGTCTGTTTACACAGTAGTTTTACGCCACTCAGAACATAACCTCTCTTCAATTTTGTAGCTGTGTGTGTGTGTGTGTGTGTGTGATTCACATGGTTAAAGGAAAGGGTGGAATGGAAAGTCACATCAGAATGATCATCATCTTATTTTACTTCTATCTGTCAAAACAAGCCTGAAAAAAAGCTTTGAAAATACCATATGCAGACAGTAGATCGGGTTATTTACAACTGGCAGCCCCTATACTGTCCTGTTGTAAGGAAAGACAGTCTCATCACAGCAATGTTGAGAAAAGCTACCTGCAAGTGTGAAAGGTTTATAGTCACAAAAATGAAGAATCAGACTTGGAGTCATATCTTCTTATAGCGATATTATAGCTTTTAAGATCAATTCGAAGCTGGCCTTGCTCTTCCAAAAACACTTATAAAACACTTTAAAACACTATAAAACATCATCTTTAAATGATATAGAAAGTATTAACACAACACTCTCTCTCTTTTTAAAGATAATCTTAACACTAGAATGGTTTTAAGAAACATTGCACTGATTAATTTCTAGTTAAAGGTGTTTAAGCAGAGTACTAAAATTAAAACTAAAATGAGTTCATAATTAAAGGCCTAGCAATGTCACTGGGTCATGACTGAGTAGTGACTGTCCTTGTGTTCAATTCTTCTTCTGTTGTTCAAACCTGACAGTTCAGTTCAGATCCTTAAAAGCACCGTGTGGGTGTGGCCTAAGTCACCAAGGTTGTGTGTGTGTGTGTGTGTCTGTGTGTGCATGTGTGCACGTGTGTATGTGTGACTAGGTGTGCATGTGTTTATGTATGATTATCTCCTATCTGTTCTGATTCAAACACACTGAATAAACTGATAAAAAAATCAATCAATCAATCAATCAACAAGGGAGTAGAGGACATATCACTTCCAGCAGAAGGATGAATTTGACAAGACAAAAGGAGGATTGTAACTAAGAACAGATGACCCATAAGAAACTTAAATGTACCAAAACTGATAGCCTCTTATAACTGCTAATTTGACGATTTTACATCACATATCCCTTCAGCTTTTGACCATATAGTGTAACAACCCCTCACAAGCCTTGCACACACTCACACACACTCTTAACCCCTTCACCCCTCCCTGGCCCTGGCCTTACCCAGGGGAGCAGTAAGCTACATGTTCTTGGGCTTGTTACCAACTCAGCAACCCTCTCTCACCCAGAAAGAGAGAGAGAGAGAGAAAGAGAGAAAGATTCCACAGCTTCATTTCCGCTGACAGATTTGTGAGCTGGTGCCAAAAAACAAGCGATGGTCCCCTTTGGTCTTTAAATAACAGGAACGTTTGCAGCTAAACTTTGACGCTGAAGCTCTTTTCGGCCTCCTCTCGCGTTCTTTAACCCTTCTGCTTCTTTATTCTTACCCAGTTGATTTCTTTGTGTTGTTCTGACAGGAGGGCAGATGACGAACAGCTGTGAGCCTTCAGGACGGGTGCGTGAACCTGTATTAACAGCGTGTGTCACCATTGTTAAGCTAACTGGCCACTTATGTTCACGTGAAGACCAGGGAGTGAAGACCTGACTGCACAATGTTCCTGACGGCAAAGGTGTCACGGTGCACCAGATACATGCTATTTTTCGATGATTATTTGCCCATTTCTTAAACAAGTGTGTGGGATTACTTTTCTGTGAGGCGCTTCTCCAACATATATTAAGAGATGGTCATTTCTTATATATCATTCACACACAGGCCTTGTGAGTGGAGTTTGAGGGTATTTGTGTACCTGTATGTATATGTGTGTGCTTCTGTGTTTGTGTGTGTGTGTGTGTGGTGTGTGCATGTGTGTGTTCATGTGTGTATGTGCAAGCATGCATGTTTGGGTGCGTGTTTTTTGCATGTACATGTCTTTGTGTGTGTGTGAGTTTGTGTGTGAATGTGTGTGTGTGTAATGTGACAGGCTCTTCAGCCAGTCTTTCCATGGAACACGCCCTCACATTTTCACCTTTAGTGAATTTCCTCCTCTGGGAAGGTGTGTGTGCATATGTGTGAGGAGGTGTGTTTGTGTGTGCAGATGGGTGTTTGTGTGTGTGTGTTAGGAGGGTGTGTGTGTTAGGACGGTGTGTATGTATGTGTGTGTGAGGAGGGAGGGTGTGTGTGTTTGTGTGCTTGAGCGAATGTGTGTGTGTGTGTGTGTACTTGATCGAATGTGTGTGTATGTGTACATGCATGATGGTGTGTGTGTGCACACAGGTGTGTGTCTATGTGAGGAGGGGTGTGTGTCTGTTTACATGAACGTGAGATATCATTTGAAATATATAGTTCCTAGGATCACAATATGCTGCTGTGTAAGGCAGGCTATATTAATAATATTACTATGTAACTCTATTCCTGTTTTAGGATAACAATACATATTGTTCATGTTTCGGAACGAGCTGAGTTACTGTAACAATCACAGCAATATTACTTCTCAAGTCAAGCAGAGGATTTTTCAGATACCTTCACTAATAAAACATTTTGTTGACTCTAAGGGGAAGCAGTGAGTATACTGAATTGATTCTTTATTAGTTTGCAGTCAGATGTTTCGATTGTGGCTGGTTCTGGCAGGGAAGGTGATTTTGTATGATGGTTTGAGGTCATGTTCAGAGAAGAGTCAAAGCCACACTGCTTCACAGGAGGGTGCACTGAGAGAACTGCTTCACGGACACTTTTTCAAATTCCCCCTTTCAGGACATTTCCTTTAAACATGTCATGCCCTCCTCTGTGAGACAACTTTATTTCTCATAATGCATTCTAATTTGGATTAGTCCTGATTATGACAAGGGAAATAATAACAATAATAATAAATCCAACTCTTAAATCCAAGGTCTTACTGTCTAGATGTGTATCACCCCAAAGACATTATAAACATCATGTTAAAATATCTACAGGAGGAACATTTCTCCTTTGTTTATGGTTCATGCCTTTGTGTCAACAGGAAGTAAATATTGGATGTGAATTTGCCTTAGGGCATGCAATTTGTTGACTTAAAGCTCACCTCCATTGGTGTTTCAGAGCAGAAGATGGCACAGATGTTTGGGAGGGAGATACAAACAATCGTTTCCTGGGAAAGTCACCCACTTTCAGACCTTATCATCATCATATCAAGTACACTAGCAAACATATGTCTGAAACATAACCCTAACCCTAACCCTAGCATATGAAAATAAATGAAGCCTTTGTTACCTCTCTGACAAACAAAACAACACCTTAAAAGAAACCATAGGTAAGGTGAATGCAATGCTGATCGATAAAAATGTTTCTTGAGATCATTGCATACATGTAGTGAGTGTATCACAGCCAGGAACTGAACAGACGTGTAGGATAAGAAGGTACTAGACACCCTCATATGTTGAAGGAACCACAGAACAAGAGATGACTGAGACTTTAGTAACCTAGAATGGACTACAGCCTTGGGTTTCAACCAAACACCCTAAACACCTCTCTGCCTGGAGACTTTTCACACTTGCTCACTTGTTCATTTCAGACCATTGTGGCCTTGACCAAATCTGGTCAAACCCTAGAAATGGAGAAAGAGAAAGGAAGGGAGGACCATCTGCTAGTGCTGGGAGCCACAGAGACGAACTGTCACTCTTACTGTCTGTCCCGCCCTCTTCCCCCACCCCTGAATTGTTGTGCGAGTTGCAGGGATCCAGCGGCACTGGGCCAATGGGGGCAGGTCCTTACACCTCGGGAGGAAAAAAAAAAAAAACAGACAGAGAGAGAGAGAGAGAGAAAGAGAGATGGGGGAGGGGAGGGCAGGGAAAGATGAAGAGAGAGAGAGGGGAAAGAGAAGAGGAGAGAGAGATAAAGAGGGAGAGAGAAAGAGAGTGCAGGGGAGAACGAGAGAGATGCATGAGAGGCGGGGAGGCTGGTTTGTTTTATTTTTTTCAAGTTTTTGACTCATTGTATTTTTTTTTTCATCACTTTTTCATCATTGTATGTTTGAAAATAAACATTCTTTATAGTTTTCTATTGTGAAATGAGGTTCTACATCACAACAGAAACTAACTTCTCAATATGAGCTTGAACATTGCAACTTTTGTGTAACATAGGAGTGTAACTTTATGCAGCCAAACATAAACAAAAAATCAGTAACATCTCGTCAGAGTATCTGCAGTACTGTACAAAGAGCTGGGAACACTTTTTATGCAGCAGATAACAGTAGATAACAAAGTATAGTTTCCAGTTGTACTCCTAATCTGAGAAATACTTTCAAATACTATACTATCAAGGTTTTCTATGATATAAAATAATACTTTGGTACTTGGGTATTATTTTGGTAGACCCTTGTTGTTTAGTCAATAACCCAAATAGCTTGATAAATGTTTTCATCAATATGCTGCATTTTCTGAGTTAATTTGAAAGGAATAGTTGTATTGAAATAACAATCTGTCCTTTCAATGTTTCCACTGGATCATGGAACACCATGGTGGGCTAAAACAAACAAATGTTTCTCTCGCATTTAGATTTTCAGAAAAGATAAAAAAAAAAACCTTGTTTTTAACCACCTGGGGGTGTGTCAGCATGGGAAAATGGTGATTATGAACAACAGGTTTATCAAGACTCAATAACCCTGAATCCTGTGTTATTTTTGTAATGTCGTATTGCCATGTGGATATATAAAATATGTCTTTTTGTGTGATACGGAGTTGATTTTCCTATAAGAATTCCAAATAATCGTAACTACAATAGTTACATTATGTTGTGAATATAGATTGTCAGGGGTGTATGTACCATGCTGCCAAAGTCACAGCTGTGTACTGAGCAGAAGGCCATCCAATAAAATAATGCTGAAAGCTGTTTATCAGGGCAGAAAGGGTTTATTCACTCCAAAAAGAGAAGAAGCCCCATGATAAATTCTTTCAAGCTTCTTCTTTTGGCTTTGGCAGATTCTGGTTCTTCTCTCTGTCCAAGTCCCTAACCGCTTTACAGTGAGGATGGGGTTCTGTTCTGAGGGGGCGTGGCTCTGTTCAGTTGAGGGTAGGGCTCTGTTCTGTTGTGGGAGTGGCTCTGTTCTGTTGGGGATGTGCCTCTGTTCTGTTGAGGGTGGGGCTCTGTTCTGTTGAGGGTGGAGCTCTTTGTTGTTGAGGGTTGGGCTCAGTTCTGTTGGGGGCGTGGCTCTGTTCTGTTGAAGGAGGCGCTATGGGGCTCAACGATCATTGAAGAGACAAGCACAATATGTTAGGTTACTATGCAGGTTTAGGTTACAGCACAGGTTTAGGTAACTACAAAGCCACAGTTTGTTTTGAATATTTATTTAGAATTTTCATATATGACATTTTGAAATTTTATACATTAAAAAAAAAAAAAATTCATACATTAAATTATCTGATTATACAGTTGCAGGAAACATTGGACTAACACATAATGTAGCTACGTATGTTAGAAAATAAGAAAATGACAAATTCTACCATAAAGAAAACAAGGCAGCAAGCTGAATACCAAACCCCCCTCCATATGTTCACGCCGGCTTAACCAACTTTATCCATCTTCTTTCTAGACAAAACCTTTTTTACTTATGTTTTTGAGCACCAGCGTAAGCAGTTGTAGGTACCAGAAACTTTGGACAACAGCTATATGTGTAGTGGTGTGAAGGACTCTGCACATGTCCAAATATATCAAACATGCTTTTACAATAAATGATCTAATCCAGTTTCAGATGTGCTAATGTTATATTAATTACTATGCACTATATTGTGAAAGTGTTTATGAGTTTTTTTTTTTATTTAAATAATGAATTCCTTCTTAACAATAATATTTGTGAACTAATTAAATTTGCCCTCTAGTTGTTCTACGTGTTGTAAACACTCTGCATCATGCAATGTTACTTGTGAACATGCTTATGTTCAATGCTTATGTATTACATTCTAAAAGAAATTTATCTTGTTATTTAAATGTTAAAGAACAATTCAATCTTACCCATTGCATCTGTATTGGTGTTGTCTATACCCACAGTCATCTCTAGGGATGGCTCTAGGGATAAGCCATGAACTAGGGATGGCTTTTCTGTTTTTTTATCTCTGATATGGCCACCTACATTCCCTGCAAATGTCAGGTTGTTTAAAACATTCCCTCAGTTATTAAGCATACTCAAATATTCCTTCAATTATTACGAATACTCAGATTGATCAGGGAGGAGAAGTCACTTTTTGCCATCATATCAATCTGGAAAATATCTAACAAGAAGAGAAGTTGCAGTGCTTTTATTATGTATTTTATTAATATCCAACAGGAAGAGAAATTGCAGCGCTTTTATTATATATTTTGATTCCCCATTATAGGTTTGGAACTGAGGCATTGGGTTTGGTATAGCAACACTCATTATTCTACTGTTCCAAAAATGTACAGATTTTTATTATACTCCAAGCTTTATATAGACTTTATTAAGTGTTAATGTTGTCGAAGCAAATGATCCTGTCCAAAGAAGGGAAAGTGTCCATTTGAATTTCAAGCACTGAAGCTTTGTCAACTGAACCACTTCTCATTTGGTTTCTTCGCCTGCTTTTTTAGGAGATGCTAATGGCCTCAACGTGAGGAGGACTGGGCATGGATTCACTGAACGTTCTTCATTTAAGGTAGACCAAGCAGAAACAAGGCGTTGAAAACAATGCCTCCTCTTTCCAAGGCCTCCCTGTTCTCCACTCAAGCATCTCAACCGAGCTCGAAGGCACCAGGTGTCTCTGACTGCCACTTCTCTAGTGCCCAAAACCCAGCGGAGAGAAGAACGGAGAACAAAAGCACACAAGCATGCGACCTCGCATGCCCCCCCCCGGCGAAAAACGGATTCATCTGCTTTGCGCCTCGTCTTCCATCAGAAGAGGAAGTGCCAAACGCTGCTAACGTGCTGCTGGAATCGTGGAGCATTTGTGACGGTCCTCAGCACAAGTGTACTGCTGGCACTCTCACAGACAGGTGGTCTGGCACGCATCTCCCTCCAAAGGAGTTGGCGAAACCCAGAGGAAAAAGTCACTCTTCTCTTTTCTTGTTTTCCTTCTTTCTTTCTTTGTGAGTTTTGTTGTCGAGTGGAGCTCCAGTTACATTAGGACTTGCGTTAGGCTTTGCGAAGCGAAGGTTGTTGACATAGCAGAAAGTTCGAAAATGCAACTAACAAACAAACAAACATAAATGCTTACCAAGGCTGATTAGGATGTGTAGACTAAATCATTCCTAAACTGCAAACACATTTTATAATAACTCTTTTTGATTCATAACATTATGACAAGATTGTTTTACCGCTCGAGTGAGTATTAATGAAAAAGTGAGTCCTGTTTCATGCAGGTAAATATTCAAATCAACAGTGTAATCTTTCATTTTTCATATACATATGCCCTACCTTCAAGTTTCATCCTCTTTAAACTCAATTACAGTCCAAAATCTGAAAATCAGGTTTTTTTCTCTTCTTCTAAATACTGCCACTGTCCCCAAATGAAAAAGGCTTGCCTGAGGCAAGAGAAACAATGTCACCCTTCGGACAGGAGGGGGATGAGTGTTTATAAAGACAGACAAAGGGTACACATCTTGGCTTCCTACTCTGTTTGGGAACTTTCCAGTGGTGCCAGCATGCCCAGTGCCAGCTTGTTGTGCCCACTCTGTCTTCTCCATCTGCTAGGGCAAGGGGCCTAAGAGGGTCAGTGCCCACTGCTCCCCTTGCCCAGTCTTCAATCTCAGCTTGCAGCTACTATACAGTGCAAAAGGCCGTCGTTTATAACCAATATGTTCTCATTTCTTAACCAGTATGTGTGAACTATTAATCATTACAGAATAAAATCGTTTAAATAGAGAAGGAAAGGCAAATAGGTTTTGGTTTGGTTTGTTATAATCTTTCAGCATTAAAACTGAGGCTGAACCAGCTTGGAGCCAGCCTGAAACTGAGGTCTTGAAATGAGCCATACGTTTCATACGTTAGTGGGTCTCCACAAAAATGTAAAATTCACTCTTAGTGTTTTTCCTGTTTGATTATTACTTCTTCTTTTCCTTTAAAATAGCTACATATTGCCAGAGTCTGACTGACTGATGCGTTTCATCACAGATCGTAGAGAGCACAAGCATGGAAAAAATCACTGAAAACTGCCTCACATACTATTCAAAACCTAGAATCATCAGTTAGGGTTGCAAATGTAGCTATATCTTGTTAAAAAACAACTTCACATATGTGTTTGTATGCATGTGTGTGTATGCACATGTGTGTGTGAACCTAATTACCAACCTACACTGAATGTGATCTGTTCGTTTTTGGCAGAACTGGACTAGAAGGCTAACAAGGTGACAACATGGAACATGTGCAGGGGCCCAGCTGTGTGCTGGTTAAGAGGAGGAACTAGAAGGAGCAAATTATAAACCCTCTCTGCAGCTCTTTTCCAGGCTGGTTCTCCAGGCTGTCCCATCAGGCTGGTTCTCCAGGCTGTCCCATCGGGCTGGTTCTCCAGGCTGGCCAGACCAGTCACCCTGTTTGTCTGAAAGTCAGTCACCTTGTTTGTCTGTTTGATAATCAACATCATCAGATCCCTCCTTGGAGTGACTCTACTGCCTTTTCAGTGCTACCTAGACACAGTAGATACCATGTTTGAGGAGATGAGCAGCTATCACCACTCCAGGCACAAAACACATGTTCTTGGACTAGTTGGCTGGTTGTTCATAAAATACAACAATAATATTTAACCTTTAATGTCATGTACACAAGAGAACATTACACAAAATAAAAGTCATGTTACCAAGAGAACATTACACAAAACAAAAGTCATGTAGACAAGAGAACATTACATAAAATAAAAGACATGTACACAAGAGAACGTTTAAGAAATGCGTGACTGTCACAAACATGTTATTAACACAAACAGTCTCTAGACCAATAGCTACAGCATATTTGAACAATAAAAGCTCTTGTGATGATTACTACATACTATAAACTAGACATTGTTTTTCTATCTGAAAGAGATTAATTTGGTGCTACTATCCAGTGTGATTTTTAAATATACATGTATAAATGCTAAGCTCAGCCTTGAAGCCTTTTTGTAAATTAAGCTTTGAGAAACAAGAAATTAAGTTTTCCTTAAAATCTACAAGAATGGCAAACGAAGACAAAACCATCTAGGCCTCCTGGTGAATATTCCAAGCATGCCTCTCAAAGCAATCAGAATTATGAACAGCCTCTTGGTAATTAAAATCTTGCATCCCCAAGGAACAGGCATTTAACTAATGAAAGCTGTGTTCTAATGAAAGGGAGAATCTCTCATTAGCAGGCAAAGAAATGCTCTCAAAAGAGTCACACATAGGGTGAAAGCACGTCATCAAAACACTCTTCACTTGAAAGATGCAGGGAAATATTGTAATAAAGCCAAGATCCTTGCCTAAACAAATTTCAAGGCCGGTTGAAGACAATCATAATGATTGCTTTGAGGATGGAGGGAAAAAGTTCTTAATTCTCAGTGCCTTAATTAAAAAAGCTTTGAGAGGACAGTGTTTTAAAAACTTTGTTGTTTTTTTAAAGCACAGCTTGTTAATTTTGTTTATTTATTTAGTTGTTTGCTTGGGAAAAAAAAAAAAAAAACCTGATAAGCAAGTGCAGGAATGAACCTTTAAGGTCTTAAATCTCATGTAAGTTGATGAAGTCTCTGTTTTATGTTAGTGCATGGTTGTACCTGTGTGGGGGCCAGTTTTTTTGTAGGTAATGTGCAGTGTGTGTCAGATGTAATTCAGATGATGTTCAGGCTAATCTGCATGGCAGTGACTAATCCTCACCCTAACCTAACCCTAGCTGGTTTTGATGTTGACTTTACAGACTCATGAGAAAAGCCTAAAGCCTTTGTCTGGGTTGGCACCCAATTCAGTTTCCACCCTTATTTTACATACATATGACTTTCCCCATTAATCAAAACAACAACTAGTTAGACAGAACCAGCTATTAACTAGTTATCTTATATTCATTAGAAATCCATAGCAGAAGCAGCATGATTATACTGGTGCTCCAGCAATACAGTGAGGGTGGACACCGCCTTCAAGGTGAACACCATCTTCAAGGTGACCACCGCCTTCAAGGTGAACAACATCTTCAAGGTAACCACCGTCTTCAAGGTGACCAGCATCTTCAAGGTGAACACTATCTTCAAGCCTGAACTTCACACCAGTCACGCTCACCAGATCCTACTGTCTCAGCGACCACAATGCTCCTAAAAACATGTGCTTTGTGCAAAAATACCTAGAAAGGAAAAATCATTTTTGCAACACATAATTTAGCTCTGGTGCAGCCATATTTAGAGAAACTGAAATGAAAATGAATCAGTCAAATCATAAGCCTGCATCATCCTTGAGTTAATAGATGAAAATAATGGTTTAAATTTCAATATTTATTTCATGCTCCTGGGGTGATTCATAAAATTTATACATACTTACATAATCAAAAAATTACATTAATTACAGAGTATACATTTAGTATCACATTTAACTGTGCATGGTCTAATTCAGTTTATTATTTATATTGCCATATAATTAATTAATGATTTAAAAGAAAAATCTCCTTTCTATATCTGACATACAATGTCCGCAGTATATTCATTAAAACTGGTCAAACACTCCCAAGAGAGTCATTTTTGTTTTCTGTTAAAATTAAATTGGGGTTGATTTAATAGGGGGGAGGGGGATTTTATGGATCTTTTAAGTCAATAATTAATTGAAAACACAAATTTGTTACAATCCAATAGTATAAAAATGAACTACAATGAACTACAATAAGACTTTCACATCATCAGTCAACATCAAAGAGTAATCATGACTCTTGAGAAAAAGCCTAAATGAATCTATCCATCAAATAAAATGATTTTGCAAAAGAACATTCTTCTTCTTTTAACTTGCACACAGTCGTCTCCCCTTAAATCTCTTAGGTAGTTATTCTTTACATATGCAGTGCTCTGATTTCACAAAGCTACTTAACTAGGTGTCATATTAGATAATCAGTTAATGTTTGACCTACACTCAAAACCATCAACAATGTTTTTCTACCATAATATGTAATACTGCCAAACTCGGATCTTCTCCCTCACCCTCTGATACTGAGAAGCACGTATGCACGTTTGTTTCCTGCTGGTTGGACTACTGCGAGGCTCTTTTTGCTGGACCACCTTCTAAATCTCCCCCGAGACTTCAGTGTGTGCCACACTTCACTGCCAGGGTTCTCTCTCATGCTTCTTATCATGCTTGCATCACTCCTGTACTGCTGAGGTACACTGGCTCTCTGCATGCTCGTATTGATTTCGAAACTCTTATTTTAACATGTAAAACCATTAATGGTTTAGCTCCAGTTTACCGCTGAGATGTGGGAAAGTCCTAAACTCCTTCTTGCTGGCCGGCTGTAGTCTGAGATGGGGGCCTCTGTGGTGGAGACAGGCAGCAGTGTCTGAGGGGGAGGACGCAGGTGGAGAACAGTCCTCTCATTCTCTCAAAATTTAGAATTTACTTCCGAGGTGAATATTATGAGGTTGAGGCAGAGAATGAAGGTAGACAGCTGAGAACCTGCCAGCATGCCAACACCCATGTGCAGCTGATGTGTGTAGCTTGATACCAGTTTAGATGTAGCTCCAAGATGTGGCCACGGGTCTGTGGGGTGGGAAGGAGAAGCACCCATGCACACGGCAATAGTGGGGTTATCCAGAGCTGATACGGAGGTGGTAGCTTTGGTACCGTCAAAAATGAAGCCCAGGACATCTTTAGTGCCACCAGTCTGATGCAACAGTTATTCCATCTTCAGACTCTCATGTAGATAAAGCTGCTGTGACTGACTGCTGAAGATCTTCACAAAAATCAATTAGAACCTAACAGAATTCCATAACAAATACAATTCCAGAAAAAAAAAAACATTAAACAGTAAATTATAAAAACATTTGGTTTATTTAACAGAAGACCTCTTGCATAAACATATTAATACACTGCATGATTACATAGTAAACAAGAAGGTACTGAAAAGTCATTTGCTTGGCTTTTCAGATCAGTACAATGGTTTAGGTCAATAATTCAGATCAGTACAATGGTTTAGGTCAATAATTCCTAACTTCCATCTCTACCTTTTATTAAAAGACAATAGAAAGCTCATGCAGTTTACTTGTGAGGTAAATATACAAAAATGTTTCATCCTACATAACTTCTGATGTTTATGATAAGAAATACCTCAGAGCACAAACTAGCTAGAAACAATAACTATAACTAGTACTATAACTAATAACTATAATTAGCGCTATAACTAGTACAAAACCAGAACATTAGAGATCACTCCATATATTTGGTCTCAGTCATTATGTTTAGTAACTAGGAGATATTGTAAAGAAATATATAAGTTGTAAAATCATTATAGTTCTTTGGACCAGTACAAAGACCACATTTTAATAGCTTAGTTTGCAAACCAAAAAAATGTAGTTGCATGCTGTTATTTTATTTTTGGAGTTGCCCATTTTCCAGATACCAGCTCCTTTCCAGACTCCAGCATCTCGAGATGATGTGATCACTCTGGAACTACATCAAGTCTCATCCTATACCAGTCAAAGGCTTCATGTTGCTTTCTTAATAACTGTGTATTTCTGTTTTCTGTTGTTTGTACCACTGTTATTATGCACCCTTGATGTGTTGTGGACTCTTATGCATTTCGCATGGCTGTATATACGTATTTCTTGTATATAGATCTGGGTATAACATATAACTATAGCAAAGACTGTTTGCAATGACGTAGGTGCTTTGCCAAGCCTTTCAGTTGTCTTACCACTCTAATATTTCGGTCTTTTGACAAGAGCACTTTAGCAATACCCTCTTCGCCTGCCTCTCTGTATCAGAGCAGGTAGTTGGCACGGTTGCTGACTGCCAAGGGCTTACCAGTTCCACCATGCACAGACCCTCTAGTATCAGCTACTTACCACCATCACCTGTCATCAAACTGCGCCAACCATATCATATGAAGCAGACTAATGGGTCATAATTTGACTTGATGCTCCACTTCTTGCAGTAGCACGAGGAGACTCTGAGATATTTGCCTTAGTTATTGTGGTGGCCTTAAATATACAATGGACAACCAACCTCTCCAAATCCCTTTATTTGTGGTTGCTTACGCAGTCAGATGCTTCATGAAAAAGAGTTTTATTGGTCAGCACGTCACTGAGTCAAGCATAAAACACTCGAAAGACATTCAAAAGCTGAACCACGTTGGGAAAAGCCCATCCAAACATGTCAGATCCAATAGTAACTCACACCAGGAGGAGAAACAGAGCAGGATTTACATACAAATTCAAACGAGGAAGGAGTAAGAAACAGGTGGAGTGGGTGAGTGCCAGTGAGAAACAGGTGGACAGACTCAGGATGGGGACTGACGCGATAAGGGGTGGAGTCATAGAGCATAACTACAGGAATAACAAAGGGGGATCAGTGCCATGGGCAGGGAAGACATCTACAGAAGAAACTATTACTGCTAGTTTGGACAGTTTAATTGAAATTATGTATTTCTTGCATGAGTTGGTATATATTATTATTATTGTTTAGAATGCAATACGGAGGGGTCTTCAAATATACACTTCATATAGTGTAAACTTTTTTCACCTGATTATTCTTATTATTATTCTTATTATTATTATTATTATTACTAAAGATGGTTAATAATGTCCCATTATGTTTAATGAGATTCCACTCAGACTATTTGCTTAATTCTAAGCGTTGGTTGTTTTGTACAAAAGATCAAAAGGTGACTTATAATGACCTTTTAACACCTGAGAAATTAACATCATTGTAAGCGAGCAGCAGAGACACAACCTGACACTGTGCATTTCAAAAATGACTTCAGGTGGATTTTTTTTGGTGGTGTTTTGCACGGCACTATAACCGCTAAACACACACATAACTTTAATTCCAGCAAACTAATTACACTACCTGCTATTATTCAAAATGCAAACAAAAAGACCCTCAAATTTGGCGTTAAAAAATATATTAATATGCTTTACTTGATGAATTAGTGTGCACTACATATAAAAGACAAAGGTTTTCTTTAACACAAAACCTTATGAATAAACAATTTTTTTAGGAATAGCTCACATGCCTGCAGATTTATCATTTATTTGCATTTTTAGGTAGCTAGAATAAAATAACCCTAACCCTAGTATAAAATAAGTCATTCACTTCAGTCATTTGCTTTCTTTAACAACAATAAAGGATAGATACTATAATTATGTAGTGTATATAGTGTATTATTTTCAAATTATAATTACCTTAAATCTTAAATTAAAAGCCAATACAGTATATATAACATTTAATTTAAAATTTGCGTGCATCACATTTTATTAATTAGGGTCACTTTTCATTTTAAGACCAAACAGATTTCACTAACAGAAAATATAAATATATCCAAAAGATTTTCAAACACCACCTGTTTTCAGTCTCAAGCAATGACCAGTGCTAGGACACAGCACCACCACGGTACATTTATCCTGCCCTCTTGTTGGTGCTCGTAGAGAGCAGTGCGTGGGATTCTTCTTACAAACTGGAGCGCTCTCATGCAAAAATGGAAGCCACTGACTGGCTTGAGGACTCCTGCAAAGTGAACAATCCGTCCCTCCACCAAAGGTCTACCTTGCAGTAAACACTGCGTGAGACTGCACTAAAGGGTGGTCGTGGAGTGGCTAATCGACTATACATAGAGGACCTCCCTGGTACTGAGAGAGAACAATGTGGCCAGCCTGCTTAAGAGCTGCAGGCTGGGGTTGGATACTGCAGGCACGTCGACCTTGAGCATAAAAACTGCTCTCTGCTACCACCTCTTAAGAGAAACTTATGATTCATATAGCCCTAGTACACAGGTACTCTCCATCAATTGTCCTGTTTCTCTCTCAGATGTATTCTCTTCAGGGTACACACACGCACACACACACACACATGCACACACTTTCTCATACACTCTCTGCATGACCTTAACATCAGATTGCTATTGGTTAGGCTTTTTCCTTCCCTTTAGATGTCCTACATATCACAATAGCCTTACTTTAAGTGGGAACAAAACTCCCTTACTCTGAGTCTCTATGGCTCTCTCTCTCTCTTTCTCTCTCTCTCTTACACACACACACACACACACACACACACTCTGCAACCTCTGGCACTGCTTTAATTAGAACACACTAAGGCTCCTCTTCACTCTCTCACTTTCTTTTTAGCAGCATAATTAGATTAGTGTCGATGGTACAAATCGCTTGGAGGGAGGATGAAGGACTGGGAGTGATGACGGGAAGCTCCATCTCTCCCTTTCCCTCTTGTAACAGACAAGATGCCGAACCTTAACCCTCTACTCCTCTCAACAGGTGATCCTACAGGGTAGGTGCTTCATACTAGCAATAAATAAATATATAAACAATGCACATGTGATCTGTTCTAACTCCTATCCAAACATGAGTTCAGCAAACCTATAAGAGATATATGTGCATGTGTGTACAGTATGTGGTTGTACACATCTTTATTTAGGTTTGTTTACTTGCATTTAAATTTTATTACATTTCAATTATGCTACTGCAATGGAACTTTATAGAAATTGGTTGAAATTTAATATTAATTTGTACACAAATATAAAACTGCCCGTTTACAGACTGAGCAGAGCAGTCTCTTCAGAACACAGCACCTCCCCATCATAGGGACAGAAGAACAATCAAAATGGATAGAAATAAAATAAAAATGTCATCGAATTCATACAGGCTACTTTACACATTCTTGGTTACTGTAGAGCGTATCTCAGAGTGGTAATACTCAAATCTCCCTGTTAGTATGGCTGCTGTGTACATGCCTGCATGCCCTTGTGATGGCTGTATACTACAAGTCTATTAACAAGATGACAAGAAATCTGACCAATGAATGTGTGTAGGACACATACACAGCGCCCTCCACAATTATTGGCATGTCTGGTTAAGATTTTTTTTTTAAATAATATCTGACCTTTAATTCAAGTGCATTTATTCATTGGGGGGAAAAATCCCACATTAAGAAATAATTGATTTACATGAAATCATCTGATATTGGCACCCCTGATGTTAATACTTTGTACAAACCCCCTTTTGCCAACAAGACAGCATCTTCTCTTATTTCACAAGATGGGAGAATACAGAGAGAGCGATCTCCAACCATTCCTCTTTGCACAATCTCTCTAAATCATCCAGAGTCCAGGGTCCTCTCCTATGTACTCTCTTCACACTACAGTTTTGCATTTGGATGGAGGTCTAGTGACTGAGACTGCCATGGAAGGACCATGACTTTGTGTCTGGTGAATCAATTTTGAGTAGATTTGGCCACATGTTTAGGGTCGTTATCTTGCTGAAAGACCCAGTGACGTCTTTGGGGCTTCTCCACACCGTAACTCTCCCAGATGTGGGGAAAACAGTAAAGGTGGACTCATCAGAGAACAATAC
>JAOYMR010000010.1:16926027-16939524 GCA_025802075.1 Tenebrosternarchus preto | reverse complement strand
TATATATATAATTCAGATAAAAAATAATTATAAAAATGCATTAAATGCATTTTAAAAATAGTGACTCCCATTTTCTACCATTAGAAAGCCCTGCAATACCAAGAGCTGAGTGTAGAAAAGAGTCCCCTCAAGCATCTGGTCCTGACGCCGAGTTTATTAACAAACACCAGCACTGTTACTGTTACTACAAAACCCAATCTACATCATCCACCGCTACCCACAAACAAAGCAAAATGCTTTGCTGTCTGGCCCTAAAAAGGAGGATCAGATGACCTTCTGACAGAGGCACAACCACTCTGACCAGAACCAGTACAACAGAGTACAGACACAGTAAACACAGCCTGGCCAATCACGGCTGCCCAGAGAGCAGAGACTCTGCCAGCTGTAGGACAGAGCTTGCCCTTCCTCACTGAATACTAAATTTACTTTACAAAATTTGAGAAGGTACACTTTAACTTTGGGTGTCGGTGTTCATACTGACAAAATACCTGCCCTGTTACGAGAAAAGAAGGCAACTCTTTAGTTGGGTGATATATATCTGCCTGCCACAACATGAGGGACTTGAGGATCTCGCCAAATACACACACGCACACGCACAGACACACACACACACACACACACACACACACACACACACACACACACACACACACACACACACACACCACTGTATTGCCCTGTTTGTATCTAAATATGTTTCTAATTATTCCTTCCCCTTCATTATTCTTTCATTCTTTCATGCCAATTACAGTTATTTCTGTTAATAATTATTAAGATGGTTACCTTATTTTCCTTAATATTGGCTATTGTTTTACTCAATTAATGCTTTTTCAGTACTGTAAATGAATATGGCAACGGCAGTAAAGCTTACTGAACTGAACGCACACACATACATACACACACACACACACACACACCCGCGCACACACACTAAGAGAAGCAGAGTGTTTCAGACAAAAGGTTCTTTATCAGCTGTACAAGCAAAGTGTAAAGTCCTTGCATAGACGATGATCTGCTCGTCTTCTCTTGGTTCCGTCAAATATATGTCAAATATATATAAAGAAAAATGTGTTCTCATATTTTCCACTTGACCTCTGAATGACCTCTGAGCTATCAGTGAAAAAAATAAGAAAAACGTACAGTAAATATTTGAACATTTACTACAGTCATGCAATAAAAATTGCTGACATTTTGTAAAATGACACAGCAGTGAGGGCCATATGAAAGTTAGCGTGTTTGTGATACCGAGCATTAATTGGACATGTTTATTGCGTCAGACATACGAGTGACTCTTGAAAATGTGTTGCATGATTCCATGGAAATAGACCGCAGCTGTTTCTACATACAACAACTCAAGATAGAAATTAAAATGACCAGAAATTGTGAATTAACGTGTTTATTAAACGTAAAACTTTAAGTTATGCTCTTACAAACAGTACTTTATGGAGGCTACTCTGAACAGCTGGTTGCAGTCATATTGTCCTCCAAGTTTAAATTGCTAGTTTAACATGTTGCTAAACGGGTTTATATACTAGTTCAATTTGAAGGACAAATGTCATCACACTGATTACCCCAAAACAAACTGTTCTGTCTGCCATATACCCAGAAACACAGCTGTCCATGACTGTCCATGACTGCTATATCCAGAGCATGGATATTCTGAGCAAAAAGCAATAATAATAATAACAATAAAAACCATAATAATAATAAAACATTAGTCATTGGTAGAATATACAGAATGTTTAGAAGCTTTGTCTTGCAGCTGTACCTGTGTTTGAATAATGTCACATTACTATGGATGGATGTTTAGTACCAACACCTTCAGTACCCAAACCTTTAGTACTGATACATCTTAAAGTACAATTTTTACATATACAATTCTGCAGCAATCAAGCTACAAGTATTTAATTTTTTTTACTGTTATCTTCACAGGTAAGTGGTTGGTTAAGGTTGGGTAAAGGAACAAGGTAAAAGGGTAAAAGGGTTGAAAAAATAGCATAAATAATTTAATGGATTTTACTTTAGATTAGAGACCCTGAAATCACTCACACGTGGCTACAAACCTGTAATGAGCATGTTTTCGCGAATCTATGCATAGCTCAAAAATATTGAGCGTATATGTTTTAATTAATGCTCAGGCACTCCTTCTATTTTAATTTGTAAAGTGCTGTAAATGCATTACTATTTAATTAATTTTAAAGTGTATTGATATTTAAATAATGAAAGATACAAACAGCTGATGTGTGTATTTAGTTCAACAATTCATAGAGAAAAATTACATACAAATTCACTGTTTAAATAATGATGACAAACATCCATTTTGCCCAAAGAACAAACACACACACAGACACAAACACATTAACACACACACACACACACATGAACACACACACACACACAAACACACACTCATACACACACACATGCACACATCTAATATTTTGCCCAAAGAAAATATTTCATAAAATTTTCACCAATATGAGCCAGTAGTGCTTGAGTCATTAACTAAAAGGATTCAGCTTCAGTGAGATCTTTTTATTCAAACAGTGTAGTTGTGTGCTACACTGGTTTAACAGCAATGTAGTTGTGTGCTACACTGTGGTTTTAAAGCAGTGTACTTGTGTGCTACACTGTGGTTTTAAAGCAGTGTAGTTGTGTGCTACACTCTGGTTTTCAAGTCACAAAAATGCAGGCGAATGTAATGTATTAAACAGTTCAAACCCTTTTTTTTTTTTTTAAAGCATCAGTGAGGGGTTTGAATGTACATGTCCTCCAGTGGGCTGGATAATTCGTGCCTCTATCAAGGGTTCAGGTGTCTATGGAACCCATCGAGCCGCTAAACTCTGGCAGTAAACAGATTAGCTGAGGACCAGGCTCTCCGCTTTGCCCCTGTACCCCTGATGTGTCGAGCATCTCCTCTGAAATTCAGCAGGACACAGACACCTCTATCTGTTTATTGTCAGGAATCATTTGACATTGAAATTGTTCTCTTGTATATTTATCAAACATATGATATAAATATATTAAGCACATAAAAAAACAGTTTGATAGTGCTGGATTAAAAATGGCATAATCTTAGTTATCCCCAAAGTTACACATAGACAAGTGCAGACACTCAGTGTACTAGGGTCTCTGACACACACCTACAATCATGTATTGCTCTCAGTTACACCTCTGTTACAGATTCAGGTTATATTTACTAATCTTGTACTCACATGATTTAATTCTAATGTAACTTAATCTCAGGGCATAATATGAAGAATGTATGCAAGTATATATATATATATATTTATATATATATTTGTTGATTTTTAATACTACTGAATACTGGGATTCAGTGCTATTCAATCATCTTGATAGCATCAAATAAGAAAATATTTAATCATAAATTATTCTGCAGTATTAAAATAACTGAAGCTTTATAGTTCCTACAGCCCTCTTGATCTGAGGTTAGTTGTACTGTTCTTATCTCATTCTGAACGCAACTAGTTTGCAAGTTTGTAATTTTCACAAACTTTAAACTTTAATAAACATCAGCACACGTTCATCTGCATCAACCTGCCTCTAGAATGGCCTTCTGGAGAATACCTGACATTTTGCCATAGTGCTGCTTCCTTTGTGTACACACAGCTGATTCCCTCTGCAAGAGCCTTATCAGTCTTCATATGAATAGTGTAATGCCATACTGAAATAACAAAGATCAAAGGACAATATAATCACTTATTTTGGGGCAAACCCTCCAACCTATTGTCTGCTGTGAATAATAAAAAAAAATACCCACTTTTGTCTGTTTAAGGTAGATACATCAGGACTGAAATTTTGGAGAACTATTTCCTTTATGGTCCATAAATGGAACAATCTGTATTAATTAATAATTATTAGAAACATAAATTTGCCTGAAGTACATTCTGTTATGGCAATATAATTTGTATTTTTATTTTTTTTTTCAATTCTTTCTCCTTTTTGGAAGTTCACCTCTAGGAAGCAATAGAATCAGACTAACACAACTAAGGCAAACAAAGACGAGTGAATTGTATTCAGACGACTAGGTAAACAAGGAGGGTTACTTCTGTGTTTGTCAACAAGAGCAAAACAAATATGATGGGAGGGGAGGGAGGGTAAAACCTCAATCCACCGCACAGCAGTCAAAAGCAATCAAATTTGTCTCCAATTAAAGAGAAACATAAAAATGCATCAGCTACAAAAGGCACTTCCGCATAGAATCAATAAACGCTTTTTCTCCCCTCCCTACATAAATTTAGAAAAAGACAGATCTGAATCTTGCATGATGAAGACATTATGTGTCATAATAATTAGGAACACAGACAAAAGAACAACTAATCAGCATGCAAATGTATGCAGACTCCAGTGTTTCAGATGAGGCAGATTTTCTACTGGGTTTTTTTCCCCTTCTCTCTTTTTTTTTTCTCCCTCAATTCATCTTCATTGCTAATCATTTGAGGGCTGCCAAATGTTCACTGACACTAATGCGTTACAGGTCAAGAGAGGCAGGTCTTCACCTATTACCCCCAAAACAATGTGCTTCCATCCCGCTCCCACTTCAACCTTCACTGCAATTACTGCCAGATGCAATCACGAGCCTTGAATAGAAGCGACTGGGGCTTGTTTGTGGCTTGGATTCATTAAAAAGGAGGTAAAGAAAGGAATAAATTACTTAATTGTACCAGGGAAAAAAAATGCCAGCCAAGAGATGGGCAGTATAGGGCTCAGTGTGTGAATAGGAGGCTAGTGCACTCCTGGAATGGAATACTAGGATAACTAAGTATGGCCCATACAGAAGATTCTGGGTGTCCTCCAGAACAGATGGTTACCACATACCAGTCAGTCTTGCCTTTGTCAGATGGCTGGACCACTTTTGTTCATCTGGGCTTTGAAGCAAAGTTCACAAAGGGGACTTGTGAAGAAATGGGAAGGGGGGAAAAAAAAGATTTAATTTGGTTTCTGTCATCGGTTTTGATCCATGAATATTTTTTCCATTACCTATATTTTCAGAATGAGGAGAGAGAGAGAGAGAGAGAGAGGGAGAGAGAAATACTGTTGAGGTCTAAGCAACTACTAAAGCTAAGACAAATCTGTGCTGTAATTGAAAGGTTCAAGGCCCTGCCCACTTTGGCCACTTTGGCCACATCTTATCCATTCATGAACCACGAGATCTCGTCTGGCTCCTAAGCTTGCAAGGTCAACCCCTTAAAGTGATACCCTATGGATGTTAATTTCACTGCCCAAGAAAATTTTAACTGAAAATTAAAACTGAAAAGTTCTGTTTTCATGGGTCCTATAGTGATAATTATACTACTCACATAATTTGGAAGATCAATGTATAACTGTCTAAACAGCAAAAGGGTGTGACAATACCCAGAAAAAAAAATTCAGTTTAGTACACAAACTTACCGAAGAAACCGGAAATTTTGAACAAAGGACCTTCATTAATTGAGCAAACCTTTTGAAATTGTTGCTACCTCTGTATATTCAAGTTAAGCAATGTAAAACACAAATTTACAGGATGATAAATGAAAGTATTTTCTTTACAAATCTTAATATGAAGTTAGGTCGCTATATACTATAAAATGTCTTGGAGTTGCAGATGTCTTGAACATGAATGCTGTGTGAGGGATAATCAATTCTATCTATTAAGATCTCTGCCTGAAAATCAAAGCGTATGAACAGCACTCAAAGCCCATAATGACAGGTGAGGATGTGAGAAAGCTCTTGGAAACAGAATAATGGGTATAACAACAGAGTACTTCATACAAGAAAGGAAATGAGGGGGTTTTATAAAATCAGCAGAGTCTAGTTCGCTAAGACAGGCGGTCCTGTGTACACAAGGTGCCTGCGTATGTGATACATACATGCATCTACAGTACTTGAGTGCTTGTTGTTAACATTTTTTACTGTCTCCGTCCTCCTTCTGTAATTTTCTCAACAATGTCCCTGTCCTCCTCTTTCTACTCTCTCAGCCCTTAAAGCCACTCGTTTGCCACTCTTGCTCAGATAAGCAAATGGCAAGGATGGAGCATAACGGTTGCATCTTATGGGGAAACTCTCAGATGGGAATGATGGAGTGGTGAACGGGGTGAATGGGGGTATGATGTGGGGTGGGTGGGGTGGCAGTAAGATGGAAGGAAGATTGAAAGAGACCAGAGTGGAAAGGTGGAGGAGGAGGAGGGAAGGAGGTGGCGGCAGGAGGTAAATGAAGGGCTGGTAGAAGGTGCTCTTGGCTCAGCTCCTTCAGGACCCTGTCATTTAGTGGACGTGGGACGCTCATTTACATATGTGTGCAGTGTCTCTCGCACCTTTAGCTCTTTGTGCTGCAATAGTTTCTGGGAGGGAGTCTGGGACCAAACAGGACTACACTTCAGCAACCTTTCAACATCACTTTAAGGACAACAAGGGGATGAAGGAGACGAAGCTGTGAATGCAACTTAAAGGTGCGAGGCGCTTGAAAAACTCAGTTCTTGTCTGTACAAATACGAGAAGCAGTTTCTTTGTTGCCATGACAAAACAGGAGCACAAGAGACTCAACACAGAGCGGACAGTCTGAAGTTGTCAGTAGTGTACTTCAAATTGTCACGGGGGCCCGCTAGAGGATCATTAACATTATAACGATTCTGTCTGAGCGAAAAACTGCTACTCTTCCAAGAAAATGTGCATTATTGTGTTTGTATGGATTGTATTAATGAGACTAGGAACCAAGAGCAGAACATTCCTCTTCCACTCGACGACCACTGCAATGAATCAAATAAACCAAGATCCATAGGTCTTACAAGCAAACCCCCCTTGTAAATATGCAACTACCGTGTCCAGTTTACTTCATGCATACAATGCATGAGTTTCTTGGCACATAGGCAAGGGTCAGGGCAAACATGACTGGTGAATCACACCTGATGCACAGACGTCGCTATACCCTCCGAGACCAATTATTTTCTAGCTCTAAGTAATTTCTAAGCGAAAGAGGTGCTTTTCGGCTGCTTTGCTAAAGATGACGGCGTGTCTATACGACGAACGTGTGTTTGTGAATGAGGCTGAAGGGACACTCGAGGATTGGACAGACAGCTCGACTAGGTCGTCGAGGAAATTCTTGAATCATGTAGTGGCTATTAGTAAGACTGTCAGTCTTTGTGCAGCTGTCTGGGGAGGGTTGGTGACCCTCTGGTGCCGAGCACAGGGCCCATGCGAAGCCTCAGGCATGGCCTTCAGGACATAGTCTCAGCATCAAGATGTTCAGTGCTGTTCCGTCATCTCTAATATTCAACATGTGACGAATCGGTCCAAAAGAATGGTGGGCTGATGAACAGAACAGTCCGTGGTGTTGTAGTGTATTTATTTGTAAAAGCATGCTGTAAATTTGTAGCTTTAATTTTGGTACAGATGCAAAATTTTAGCCAACCGTGAACCAGAACAGTAAATAAGTAAGTAAGTAAGTAAGTAACAGTAGAACAGCTTTGTGCTTATTTATACCACTGACTGTTTGATGAAGGCAACCAAACCAAACCAAACCAGTTTCCTTCAGCATTTTATAACATTCAATGACAAAGTTGAGACTTACGACTGGCCACTTCACAGTGGACTCTAACATCCACTTGTCTGAAATGATGTAGGAAGTAACTGTACTTGGTTTGAGAGGTTGCACAACAATACCTACTAAATTGGTCTTACATCTCCTGTGTTTCTGGTTTATTAAAGCATATTTGCTTAAATTCTGGATTTTTGTAATTAGAAAACATTTTTGCTGCATTAAAAGAACTCACTATGCCTTTTCTGACAAGGACAACACTTTTTAATTTGAGTAACCCCCCCTCCTCCAACACACACACACACACTCACAGAGGATTTGTCTTTTTTCCTACCCTAGAATTTCCACCAATTACAGTAGCTTTGCAATTTCCAGCTGAATGGAAGGAAAAACAAGAGATGAGGCAGAGCATCTTTAACTAGGGCTGCACTTATGATGGAAGGAGCTTTTGTGAAGGCCGTCTTTTGAATGTGCCGAGTCGAGGTCATTCATTAATTCACTGCCTGGCATTTAATAAGTACATCGCAAGAAACTGAAAGAATGCAAATAATAACATTTCATAATGCAGTCGCACAAAGGATAGAGAGTAACTTCATTAATTAAGCAAAGCTCCCTTGTAAATATGCCACATAATTATACATGGCTGGCCCTTAATTATCATGCCCGTTACAGATTCCATTGCATGGTAATGTAAATGACAATAAAACGACCATTAAGAGCTTCTAATGAAATTATAAAATCAGCATAACCAGACCACTATATAATTATTATAACAATGAGGTGGTTCTTTCTTGTTCCGACATACCTGTGATTCACATTAAGCTACATGCTTACACGCATGAACAAACCTTGGAGCAGATCCAGACTTGTAATCAGACATGGAATCAGACTTGTAATTCTTTCTTTATTTCTCCTTTGAAGAAAAAAAAAAAAAAACTTGGTGAGGTACAGGTGATGTGAACTTAAAAGCACAATGACAAAAAAAAAAAAAAAAAAAAAAAAAAAAAAAAAAAAAAATTAATTTACTTATTAGGCTCCTAAGGAGATAGGTTTCTTATTTCATATAAAACTTTTTGTGAGATTTACTTGCTATAAAATACCTCAACACCACCCAAACACCACCCCAACACTAGCCCACCCCAATTCCAACACCACCACAACCCAACACCACCCCAACCCAACCCAATCCCAGCACCACCCCACCACCCCTAATCCAGGAAAGCAGGATGAGTGGTGGAGAGAGGGGAGGAGGTGCTACCACCGGCACAGTATCTTACCATCTTATTACTAAGGCAGAATTGTATGAATTTCACACTGTACTGTATGAATTTAATGGGTTTTATCTTTTAAATAATGTGCTATTCCTTGTGTGTTATGCTAAGGTTTGAAGTAAAAACCGATCCAATCTTTCTGTAATATTACATCTATGTGCATTGAGCATATTTACTTACAGTAGTCAAATCTCCACTGAATGCTTAAATAACCAAATCAATACTAACAATCCAGGTGCTTACAAGATGTTGGATTCCCTGACCTGATCTGTCCCTGTGTTCACAACACTACTTTGCCAAAGGGTACAATCATGTTTATTGACTTTCTGCCTTATAAGTTGACATCACATTGTTAACATGGGAAGCAGACATGCTGTAGCCCTGTCAGCATTAAAGACATTTTTCGTTTGTTTGTTTTTTTTCTCCTTAACGCATCTTTTGATCAGTTTAACTATGACCTCTTAAACTTCTTTTATGTGCATCCCAAAATCGATGAAGACATTCTGCACAGAAAAGGGCCCTGATCATTACACCAAGTTTATGTAGTGAGCACAGCATGCAAAGTTACATGCAACACATAATCCCATCCAAATGAAAACTTTTTAACATGTTCCTCTCTAATGCCAAACTCTGAATATGACCCTCATCAAAGCCACAGGCATATTAATGAACTGTAAAACCTGGCTTCACAGCACAAAAAGCAAGTTCTTTTTTATGGAGATCTATTATATCTGTAACATGGTCTTTGTGTTTCATAATACCAGCTCTTTTTTTCTGACAAGAAAGAATATGTCCCTTTTGCCGTCTCGCCAATGGAGATTACACGCATAATTGTTCTTTAGGCTGCACTCAACATCGTGGAATAAAACACACATATGTTTCAAAGTGTGAATGTTGACATTTGGATGGCGAGGAGCCACTCAGGGTCATTGTTTAGTAACAATATTCAAGTGCCCCCTCAGGTTTTTTTCCCCCTCTTTTGTGGTGAACCATTTTCCACGAAGGCCATTCGACCACATAATGACACCTTCAATGCACTTTCTAGCTCTAATAACTTTTTTTTTATGTACTTGAAGTCTCAGCTACACCTCTTTTGTGTCTGAGAGCTGTATAATTTATGATGAGAAAATATGAGTGATGTTTGATTGCAAGACCACTGCTGTACACAGTCTGGTATTTACAGTTATTGATTCAGATTTAATGTTTCCCATATAAAATAAATTGATGATGTGCGCTATGGTGTAAGAAGGTTAGCTGTGTCGGTTAGAACTCTTGTTTGTTGAATGATGATTTTATTTTTAGGATCTCGCCATGCCACCTCTACATAGACATTTTATTATTTCTTTAATATTTATTTATTTAATATATATTTTTTTTAATCTCATGACGTACACAATCTACATAACATACACATATTGTATATGTAGAAAACATATTTTGCTAATAGTTAAAAGTTGCACATCATGCTGGAAGAGACTGGAAGTGAATCATGGTGTAATACACACATGAATTATGATGTAAAATGTGTGTGAATCATGCTGTAATACACATGTGAATCATGATGTAAAATATGTATGAATCAAGCTATAATACACATATTGAATCATGATGTAAAATACTAGGAATCATGCTGTAACACACACATGAATCATAATGTAAAATATGTGTGAATCATGCTGTAATACACATGGTGAATCATGATGTAAAATACGTGTGAATTATGCTGTAACATACTTGTGAATCATGCTGTAACTGTTTATACTGTTATCAGAAAAAAAAAAAAAAAGACGTTTATTTCTTTCAGGTTTACATAAGAGGAAATGAGTAAATAGTGATATTGTTCTCTTAAAGTTGGCAAGGTAATGCTGTGAGGTTTATAAATGGTGTTTCAGTGACTGGAGGGAAAGCAGAAACACTCTCTGTATTCATGTGTTGATTCCGAAAAGCTGTCAGGCGGCATCAACAGGAGGGGCGTTGAGAAGTGCAAATAGTCAGGCGGTGTGAACAATGACAGCAATGAGGGCTCTTCAGAAATATGGGGGGAAAGAGTTGGCCGCGCTGGCTAGTACGAACAGACAGATGTGCTCTAATGTGTTTTGGCTGTTGCTCAACACCACGGCAACACCCAGAGAGGAGCTCAAACAAAGATAAAGATGTGGTAATTCTTCTGCAAGCATCATTCAGAGACTCTAATAACTCCTGGCACACAAAAAAAATTTACTTGAGTGCATAATGATGTTTTGGACACTGAAGCTCTGCACAATATGACATACTGTATGTGAGACTAGAGTTGTATTATGTTATATATGTCTGGTTAAGACTGGTGTATTCATGCATTGCTCAAAATTACGTGTGTGTGTGTGTGTGTGTGTGTGTGTATTTGTTCATGTGTTGTGTCCGTCTTTGTAAGGTATTCAAGAGACATTTGTCCAAATTCATACTCACACTTACAGGCATCTAGTCCCTATCTCTCAATTACAGGATAACAGAATTCTTTAGTTATCCAAAACAACAACTACACTCGCCCCACAAAAGAACACAATTATTACAATTACAGCGTCTTTCTCATTAGCTCCAGCGTATTCCGTCCTGTGTAATTGATGTTGTAGACACATCAGACATGAATATCCTCCTCAACCCTCTTCTGCTCCTTTTGTTTGAGAGAGGAGAATGATTTGCATTCTGTAGGCTTTTTGGGTGATGAAGACTTCACTCTCTTAGTCCATTAGTAAAATAGAGAAAGAGAGAGAGAGAGAGAGAGAGAGAGAGAGAGACAGACGGAGAGAGGAGCACTACAGTCTAAAACTCAGAGCTTGTTTGAGACTCTGACCCTCTCAGAAATGCCACTTTGCTTCACACATTAGCTGCTTACAAAGAAAGAAAGCTAATGTATCATCTAATTGGGTGAGCCACTGCATGTGATCCCTCTCAATCAGACTATTAGTTCAGTAATTACCCATCTGCCTCTGGTGGGGAAATGGCAAGTCGAACACCAAGCTAATAACGTCCTCAAGGGCTCTCCAGAGCCGACAAGACGAGGCTGATGTTGGGCGATGCAGTCTCAAACTATTTCAGCACCAGGGTGAAAACATTAACCAGAACCCTGTTTGCCAACTTCCCCAAATTGAGTTTATTCAATTATTTACTTAAACACAGATTGTTCCATTTTCCATCCATTCTGGAGAATTTTTTTTCCCTCTCCTTTTATTTTTCACTACCATAAAACATGCGTCTGTGATAACAAGCACAGTACATGTGAAAGGAAACAGAGGCTTTCACTGCGCTTTAAGGGAGAAGAGGAAAAATTTGTTAATATTTAAACGTGACTGCTTGGATTTTTGCAGCTATCTTCACAGTTATACAGTTGCCAGTGTGCAAGGATGACCTTTGTGATCATTTCTTCACCAGTTGCTTTATAATAGACTATATAATAAACTTTATAATGTCATAGATAATATTTCATTTTAAATCAACACCCCGTCCACAACATTCTTTATTCGCCGTAAATATTTCAGTGATTGTTTTGTGTGCCCATCTTTAACAATCAGGATTAGATCATTTTAGATGCAATCTCTTATCACGAGGCACACAATGTCATTTCCTTGTCATTGAAGATCTTATCTGTTTTCCTTCCTCTTGACAACCAGTATAGATTTTCTTAAGAATGCAGCATTAAAAACAGTTTAGGTCTGTACATTTGCATAATGTCATCGCATAACTCTGTGTGTGCCATCTTGAAAAACTTTATGCCTGGTGTGCATATTTGTAACATAGACCAGAGTGTGCAATGTAGAGCTGTTTAGTGTCTACAGCAGCAAAGGATGGGCTGCAGAACACCTGACAAAAAATTTCTAGAGAAGGTAGAGTTTAATCCATGTCTGTGCATGTGGAAAAATGTGGAATATATATATATATATACATTTTATTTTTTTAATATAATAGGCCTCTCGATTACTGATACAAGTGCTTACTGTCCTATTTATGGTCCCTTGATTCACATACTTTTATTTGACAAGATTTACAAGAATACTGGCTAGAACTGACCGTCCATTTTCCACACAGTTAAACTCCCATGTTGTGTTTTCTTCAACAGAAAGTCCTACAACAACCAATATTAACAAGTGAAAAACAATTACTTAAACAAAGTTGATCAAGGGCACATACTAAACTAAACAACCAACACACATGAGGTGGATGATTTGCTGCAATAATCTCTGAAGGGTGAGAGAACGAGCAGAACTTGTAATTCTTACAGAAAAGGGTGCTGACGACAATGGAGGAATGAGAGATTATGAGATTATGTGATTACAGTGTGGATTAGTAAATGACACTTGATTCGTCTAAGGATCTTACTGAGTGGCCTAAAGCTAAGCTGTCTGTTGTTTAAGCCTTCCTTGTAAAAGCCCCCTTCGAGATGGTAAATAATGAGACTTTTACTGTCATCAGGGAGATGGTGAGAACAGAATGTTACTTGTGAACCATTTAAATGGGACAAAGCTTTTCGCCAGCAAAAGGGCAAGGACTTTCCTCAGAATGTCTTGGAGATGTTTACAGAAGTAGCTATTGTGATTATTTCAAATGAGTGCTGGAGAAAGGACTGGGAGTACAATTTGGAGTACAGTTTTGTGTAATTGCACTTTTAAATATATTATTACACAATAAAAGTATTATTGTATTATTACACTATATATA
>JAOYMR010000010.1:16903420-16917095 GCA_025802075.1 Tenebrosternarchus preto | reverse complement strand
TATATATGGGACTGCACAGGGTTAACCACTTGTGTTAAAGCTGTTCACTGCAGGTTGTCGGAATGACTCATGAGAAAACTGATGAGTACAATTGGGTTAATGTGACAGACTCATTACCTGGCATTTACTTAGGCTGAAAATAAAATGAATTTGTTCATTTGTAACTAAGAAGCAGTCCTTTAACTGAAGTAAAGGAGGGACTGAGGAAAAAAGCAGACGTCATGGACTAGCGATCATGAATGTCAGGTCACAAGTTCGGAGAATATTCTCAACTTGAATGTCCTAAATTACCATACATAGACATACTCAAAACGATTTTCAGATAATGTGCATGTTATTACGCGACAGGCTCCTTAGGACAACGTTCCGTCCTATCGCAGATGAAAGAGAAACATGACATCATAAGAAGTGGACAGGCTATAGGGACAAAGGGTTACAAAACAAATGAAGAAAAACGTCTGGGTAAAATGTTCTTGATAACCATAACCACATCAAATGTGAAGTTCCTCAGCAACATCATATTTTCCAGTACAAGTATGTAGGCACATCAGAAGTCAGAAGTCAAGGTGGTTTTGTTTGCTGATGCAGATGCTATGTTTGTCTCCAAGGGTTATAGATTCCTACCCAACGGCCATGACCTTTGTAGAGTGTCATTCATCCTATCTGTTATTTACTTGTTGTTCAGTGAAAAGCTCCTCCAGGCGTTCACTGCCCTAAGGCTTAGCCTCAGGCTTCTAATCCAGGCAGATCAACAGGGCTACAGTCAATTTGATCACACCTTCAGTCTGACACTGTGCTCCACTTCTCTCCACTGATCCAGCTGCAGGTATTCATCTCACAGCTGAGGTCTCAAGACAATGATACTTACAACACACGTCACAGCTGATTATGATCAGAGATGGGTGGCATGAACCTCGGTGACTACACTATCTTGCTCATTTGTTAGTTTTAGTCTTTTAAATGATTCATTTTCGGATTTGCTGCCTTTTCGGGGAAACAAAATGGTTATGATGTGCTATACTACTCATATACTACTGCTATACTACTCATATACTACTACTATACTACTCATAGCTACATGTTCTGTTTGCTTGGATTCCTGACAGACATCCATTTTATGAGGATGACATAACAGGGTTGTTATATGATGCCACAAGCAGGGAGGACACTGTTCTCATGGGGACACTGTTCTCCTGGGGACACTCCTGGGGACACTGTACTCCTGGGGACACTATTCTCCTGGGGACACTCCTGAGGAGTAGGTGTAGAGTGAGGTATAAAGTTTCAGGCCAATTGAGAAAATGTAAACTCCTACTACTGTTATTATTATTATTATCAATTTATATTGATTTTTTATTATACAGATATGATATATTTGACTCTGATTTGCCAATTAAGAAGTTTTTTGGTAGTATGTACAATGGGCAACTAAACTTCATAATGAACTGCTGCTGTAGACCAGATAATAAAATAAACACTAAAGCACAATGTACTATTCAGTGTATTGGTTTCTTCAGTAAGCAGCTGTGTAGTAAAATGAATAATACATAGGCAGCAGGTCAATATTGCAAAAAAACACATGTCATATCAGGGTCCTGCTCACCCTATTAAGGTTTATTTTGTAATGATGCTCTGCTGGCCTGTAAAGTGTCACCTCTGTGTATCCCACATGGATCCAAACTCATCCTGGGATGCTCATTCCCTATGTCTCACTTGCTAAAAACAACATGGCTGTTTGGAGGAAAGTGAAAAAAACAACAAACAGAAGATTGCACAGATGTTGTTTTCTCAGTACAGCTACTGTTGTATTCTGCATGTGTTCTAGACCTGCCCTGTAGGGGCTGTAGTAACATAGCCTGATACTCGAAGATGAAGTGAGAATTCCCACAGCAAAGTAAGGAACGTTTGTCATGCGTTTTTGTTTTTAAAAACTTAAACATCACCATATGAAACTACAAAAGACATACTGTAAGTACGACTTAATAAATTGCTCAGGATCCTTTTACAAGTACCTTAGGTGTTCAAAGCTGCAAATACTATTTTATGTATGGTCTGTCTTGTCTATGTGGTTCTACAGAGAAAAACTCTAAATTACTGTGCTGTTGGGGGAAATAAAACAAAACAAATGAACAAACATGAACAACCTCTGGCCTCATTAAAGGCCCAACACCAATAAAATGATGAAACCTGTGACAAAAATATAATCTGGTATCTTATTGAGTATTCTTTTGTATTTTATATCATTTTGGACTATAATAAAACTTATTTTAGTATTTCTGACAAGAGAAACATCTCTTCAATAACTGGCCTGCTTAAGACTGCATCATGGCAACCACCATCAGTTAAGTTCCAGAAAGAGAGCAGAGTAGTTAAGGCAGGGCTAAAGGGTGTTGCTCTTTAAGAATCCTGAAAGGAAAGCGCCATATTACTGATATCAGATAGGCTTGTTTCTTTTAAGATGAGATTTAAAAATAAGAGGGAAACATTATAGCAATAACCCAGTCCGAAAAACATTTATGCATTCAGGATTGTGTATAGTGCTGCAAGGTCAGTTTGATCTTTGGGGACTGATAAATTAAATAGACTTTTCCCATCAATGAGTCAAAATAGGGAAACAGTTCTACATGATAAAACTACCTGACGGTCATTGTTCCTCCAGTCTGACCAGCACGATCATATCAGACTGAGATTTTAACCTTTTCCATCAAAAGAAGTCCAGCTGTGCTAAACTGAATAAAAAAAATCATTAACTCTCTGAGGTTGATGTACGCGCCTGTGTGAAAAACTGGAGGTCATTTGACGTTTCTATATATAAAAAAAAATTTCAATAACACATCATTTTTAAATATAGTGTTCTTTAACCCACACACTGGCATATAATTTAGATAGACAAGCAAATTCTATTCATATTCCTAAATTTGTAGATGCCCCAGCAATAAACATGATGAACGATCTTAGCAATAGATGTGACCTTGTCAAAGGCAGAGTAAAAAAAAAACGTTGATGAATAGAAAGAGGTTGAAGAATGCACGTGAGCGGAGGGCGACGGTGATTGAGCAGAGGTTCATACTGACGTGGCCGTCTGGGGGTGACAGGTGTTTTGAGAGATGCCTCTGAAGCAGGTGCCAGCTTGGAGAGGTGCTGCTACTGCTGGGGACAGACCCAGCATGCAGACACTGTAACTGCAGGTGGGTAACAGTGGTATGAACTTCATACTTCTGGTATGAACACTAATAGCAGCTAAAGGGCTTACAAAGTGTTTAGAAAAGATTATTTAATACTTTGGAGGGTTTTTTTTTTTGGTCCTTTGTATCTGGCTTCCAGATTTAAACTTTAAACTTTGCGCTCAACAGAGTTATAATTTGCTTGGTTTTTTTTTTTGGAATTTTATGAAGAGATTGATGCACTGAGGTGCTTCATCAGGTTGATTTTCCTCTTTTACACAGCACATTGCCTAGATTTAACCTGCTACCTTTAACCGAATGACAATCAGGGGAAAGTCTCTAGAAACAGAAATCCCATGGAACGTGTGGTCTGGTATGCGATAGAAATAAATCACTTAGCTTGTATAAAAACTATCAGCAGGTCAGGAAGTTTATGAATTTTGGGTTACATTAGGCTATCAATCACAGCTGTCGAGCTGTGGGACTTGAAAGGATATTAAACCCCACCCCGCACAGTTTCTCTCCCTTCTCCTTCTGAATCTTTTCAATGTTATATGTCCTGTGTAGCTTGGACAACCGATTTTAAAATATGGTGTCAAAAGGTGGTAATTCCCCAGAGAGAATGGAGTCAGGTGGGATGGATTGGCCAGTTATCCAGAGGCTGGGTGTTAACCTGGGCTACCTCTAGTTCTTTAGCCTCACTCCTTCTGTCTGAATGGGTTCAGGTTACATGGGGTCAGTTTTCAAAAAAAATAAATTGTACTGTAGTGTAGTGATTTAGGACTGCTTTGCCAGCAGAAATAATTAATACATTTCCCATGTTAAAACTGACTGAAGATTTGACTGAATAACTAAGAAAACTGGGTTTGAGAACATAATCCGGAATCAGACCTCTTTAAGACAGGAGACCAGTAAAGAAATTACAAATGAAACTTTACTTAACAATGGATGGTCACCACAACAGGTTGTCACTTTTAATGTATGATTTTGTATTCATTTATATGACATTCATATTGAAAGCACCACCCTATGAACTGCTATTGCCTGGTCATTTCATGAACTTCAAGCAATGCCATTGTCTAAAACATAACAAAAAAATTATCTTTTGGTTTCTCTGCAATATTTTGACTATGAACAAATTCATGATAAATATGATAGCACAATTAATGATAAAATCTTCAAAATATCCTTGGCTTATCCAGAGTCCTGTCTTTAATGTAAACTCCACATCAATGTGATAAACTGGTCATATATAATGCCGAACTGAAAATCCATTTGAAAGATAACAGAGTCAGTCTACAGCAAAATGTCCAGTTTTCCAGTTTTCCAATCATTATGACATATTTTGTCCCTACACAGACATGTACAATAGACTAGACACACATAAAACCACATACATTTGGGAGGATGAGAGGGCCTTAATTAAATATGCTCAGCAGTCAGAGTTCAAAGATCCTTGGCTCCTTGGTGAAGGCAGTCCATCTGTCCAGCAAAGCTTCCAATTCCCACTCGCTAACTTTAATTAGCAGAGGACGCCCATACCCGCATGGCTGATCTCCCACATGCGCAAAGAAAAGTGAGACTAGAAGAATCCATCTGTCTCTCGTTTACGGTAAAGGATCACATGAACTAAAGTGAATTAGATGTTCGGTACTGGTACCAACAAGGAATAAACAGGTACCGGAACCCTAAAAGTTCATATTCCCAACTAGAACCAAGGAATCGTCGTTTCTTTTACTCCGAGGAACCATGATTACATGCAGGGGTATGTCAAGAAAAGTGAACTGTATGGTGAACTGGAGGAAGATTTGGCTTGGGCAGGGTTTTCATGCACAAAGGAACAGGTGATAAACAAGCTGGAAAAAAGAAAGAATACAGAGATTCAAAAGAAGAGTTATCACCCAGCAAAACTAGACAAACATCCGGAAACATCTGTAGCAACTCCGCCATCTTGTTACTACCGTTTACTCCAGTTGTGCACTGTGGTACACGTTCCATTGATGACCCATTCCTTGTTCCAACAAAAATTGGTTCTCAGGTGCGCGAATCGGAACATTGCAAGGACAAGAAATTCAACCTCATGCTGGAACGAGCTGGTGCTGCCAGGTGAGGAACCAATGCTACCAGTTGGTGATCTGATCCTGTCATTTCAGAGATGCTCTCGGTTACACTGAGGAGAACATGTATGTTGAGAAGAGGGAGATTTATTAGCGGCAAATCAAGAATCAGAATTGTACAGACAGCCTAGAGTCGTGTAGCCAGTACGAAGCATTATAACAAGTAATGGAAACAAAACAAAATAGACTAGGGGGAAAAAACACTGCAAAAACACGTAAACACTAGAAACATACCAAATACCAAACAGCAGTTAACCATACAGTGAAAACATCCATACATTTAAAGAGCAGTAACCAGAACTAAAACAGTCGAAGGCGCAATCAACAGAAAACAATAAACAGGTGAAACTAAAGACGAACAGGAACAGAACGGAATGAGCAAAATGAATTAGTTGGACCACCCAATGGAGAATGGGGTCCTCCCAAGGTTTCTTCGTATCCTACTAGGGAGTTTTCCTTGCCACTGTCACCCTTCGCTTATTCATTATGGATCTGAAACCATACAACAGCTGCTTTGTGACAACATCTAAATAATATAAATAAACTTGACATAAATAAACATATAAAAATGAACTTGAAGTTAAACACGCATGCATGTATATCAAACACACACACACACACACATAGCTGTTATAGCACAGCCTAGTTGAGACCCAAACAGTGTAAGTGAGTGGTGTAAAGTATTGTATATGTGTGTAGTATAGTTAGAAGTGTATGTATAGTATGTATGAGCAAGAAATATTACAGAGGAAGGGGAAAAGATGGTTCTGTGATCATATATTTAAAATCTTTTGTCTCCAAATGTGACATCTATCTATACTTATAAATGCCATTGAAATAATCTATTCCAAAATGACAAGAAACAAAAACTCACACCCTAATAATTCCAAAAACATAAAACCCAACCAGTTAATCTCTACAAAATAGTCATCAGCTAGGCCTGCGGAATGCCAGCATTTCCGTGGGTTTTGCTCCATGGCTACAAGTGGATTATTTGGATTATTATTTGGATTATTTGCTCCTTTAGTCCTAATCACTCACCAGCCTCATTCTCCAAATCCCTCAGCCTCAACTTCAAAACTGCTTGGCCTGGTTCCCTGCAGCAGAATCAGCCTTCAGGACAACACACAGAGGTCACATATAGGGTCAACTGATCTGTGGATAGTAGTTTTTTACCTTCCTTTCATGTGTTTGCTCTGAATCTAGTGACCCCAGGTTTGGATCACATAATATGGATTTTCTGCTGGAAGTGGAGGGTGGTAGACCCAGAACTTACTGCATCTTTTCACCATGCTCATGTCTAGTGTGACAGGTGGTTGTGCGCGGGGTGTTGTGTGTGTTCGTGATCAGACTCCAGTAATCCAGTGGACTCTGTTTGGCTCTTTCGGTTTTTTACTGTCTACACATAAACAATTCTTAGGAAGTCATATAACTGCTCAGAACAGCTTCTTAAAAACAAGGATAGAAAAATAAATTTAAATGTATTTTAGCTAATTTCTGTACATACATGTTATCATTCGTTACGGCAATAAAATACAAAACACCAAATCACAAATTGCTTTCTGCCTATTTCAAAGTCAGGTGAATAGTAAACAATAAGAGTCTAATTAAAAAGTTTTTGTCCTTCACCATGCAACGAATGTCAAAGAGCAGAAGTATTTTTTTATAGCTACAATCTGGTCTCCATATATGGTAGAGTGCATTCTGAGTAGCCTCACCTACCCCGAGTCAGTTAGCGTCATCTGCCCCTCATAGAGTTTGGTAATATGATTTGGGAACATAATCCTTGGAGTCATACCTTGTTAAAGTGATGTGTTTTTCCAAACTTTTACTCCTGCTCAGTAGCTTTTGTGTATGGCTTTTATTTATGGAGCCTTTGTATAATATTTTAATTCCTACTATTTGACATGTCAATGACAGCAGTAAATATGTCTCCCTCTCCTAAATAATATATATAATATAAATAAATAAGTCTTCCTCTCCTAACAAAGGATTTCAGAGTTGTGGTCATATCACAAAGATTAAACACCCCTAAATATGGGATTACAAACACCCATTAAATTGTCCTCTGACATTTAAGCTTGCAAGGTGAGAGAAAACTATGATCTAATGGTGATATGTACAAAACAAAGCCATGTGTAAGTGCAGTTGGTCACAGGAGATAAGAATCTTGAATCCATACAATAAAACCTTTCCCAAACCTAACATGTTTTATAGTTGAGAACAAGAAAAGCCAATGTGGTTTTTCCAAAAGATTTTTAATCTTTCTAATAAATTTTATGGGCTCAGTGTCTTTGTCTATGAAGTTTCATTTCACATCACTAGAATGAACATCTGTGATGAACATCACAGAGATAAGGGTGATCAAATCACAATGGTCACTTTGGCCTTGCTCCATCACAAATGGTCAATTGTTATTCAGGACAGTAAATCACAGATGTGAATTCATATGGCTGTTTTGTGGTGGAATGATATGTAGTCTCTTTTTGGTCAGTAGTGGCAAACTATACCTGGTCAGTATATGACTGAAGAGTTGAAGTGGAGCTGGTGAAGTTCCCTGGTGTTCCCTCTCCCTGGTGTTTGGAGAAACCTCTCCCTGGTGTTTGGAGTAACCTCTCCTTGGTGTTTGGAGAAACCCCTACTCAAATGTAGCATGAGTAGCTCGACTGAGTGGGAGGTGAAGAGAGAGGGGGGAAAGGAGACCAAAAAACATTTAGGTGTGCGCTTGTAATGTAACAGATGCAGAAAATGTACACATATGCGTGTGTACACTTCTCCTACTCAGTCAAGCTACTCATGCTACATCTGAGGCTCCAGGAGATACCAGAGATCCAGATTCCTGACCCATGATCTGCTAATCTGCCTGATCCACCCTGATGTCCTTCCTCTGCTTGAGTCTCACCAACTGAACATCACTCACTGCTGCTAATAAATAGACTTTACTGTTTGTATTGTGGTCCCTGATGTTGGCCAGTGGAGGATGGGCCCCCCCTTATTTGAGTCTTGATTGCTCTCAAGGTTTCTTCCTCTTGCTGTCAGGGTGTTTTTCCTTGCCACTGTCGCCTTTTGCTTGATTACTGGGGACTAGGATTCAGACACTTGTAAAGCTGCTTTCAGACAACGGTGGTTGTTTGAAAGGCCTATTCATAATTCACTAGTAATTCGGTTAGTAGAGACCAAGCTTTATCCTCTGTAGTTTACAATTTTTTTTTCCATTTTGATAAAAATATTAAAAATATACATTTTATATATTTATTTATGTAATATAAATATATAAGATATGTTTTTAAAGTTTTCATTTGAAACAAATATAAATACCAGGGGTTGTTATTTAGCCTGTATCAAAATGTGCAGTGGATAAAAAGCTGGTCCTAAATCAGATCTTATAGAATGAATGTGAATGTGCACTGGAGAGAAAACTGGTCCTGGATCAGAGCTTGCACAATGAATGTGAATGTGCAGGGCTTGTGTCCTCCCTTTATCTGAATCTCTTTTATGTCTGTTCTACTGATCCCAAGAGAGTTTGTTGACCTGTGTTTACGTGGTGATACATGACCTGTTTACATTGTGATACATTTTGATACATGACAACTGAGCCACGTGGCACCTGCAGTCTTTTCATGTCCACTAGAGAGAGTGAGAGAGAAAGAGAGATTAGAGAGAGAGAGAGAGAGAGAGAGAGAGAGATTAGAGAGAGAAAGGTAGAGAGAGATGAAGGGGTGGGGTTCATTGGCAGTGTTTTATAAACAACTTGCCACAAAAATGTGTTAATAAAATATTTGCACAGACGTGTGCTCTGGGCAGGGTAGATAACCCATCTGTATTTGACTTTAGCCTCCCCTGCTCTAAATACTCATCTTCTGGCTGTTTGGCTTTATTGATTGCTTTGGCAAGAAACTAGGACTTTCCAGCAATGACCAAGGTCAAATGACACACACGCTCATTCACTAATTCTGAACACACACTCACACACACACACACACAAATCAAGCACATGTAGCATAAAAGGAATTAACAAGTTTTATGATGATTAAACACGTTTTGCCTTATGACAAACATACAACACCATTTATTCACAAGTACCTACCCTATTATAATTAACATCCCTTCATGTTTCACAGATTACTCTAAATCAAGTATGTCCTGTATATACGACTGCCCTTAATTGGCAGGTCTCAGATCTTACGAGATGGTTTATTTTCCCCAGCTTATTGTATTTGTATATTTACATTCTCAAAGACTAATCTTAAAATTCAGCTCAAAACTATTATTTTCAGCGTGGATTTTGAACTTTCATGAGTGTTTTTTTCAAGCTCCATGGTCTGTTTTCTCATATTGATCATTAGCATCTTGCTCCAATGGGCCCCTGGCACCGACCGCACTGGCCCCCAAAACCACACACCAGACAAAAGCCACGACCCAACATTTAACCAGACAGTCAGCGAGTCCAAGGCCAACAGCGGATGGACAGGGAGGCCTCTTGTGTTGGAGCTGCATAATTGGCCTGCACTCCTAACTGAATAGAGTGGGATTTGGGACACAAGGAACCAAGTCCTGCCTCTGATCAATGGTATTGAAAACTGAAGGTTGTTTAAGGGACACTGGCAGGGTTAGGGTTAGGGGTTAGTCAATCAGACAGTCAATCCCCTTTCCATCATATGTGCACACTACCCCCAAGCCTTGTTTTGGGAGTGTCAGTAACCATGGCTGGACTACACTGGAAAAAGTCCTAAATTCTAAGCTCTTTGATTAACCTCTGGCAACAAGGACTTGTCCGACTCTCCAGCCCACGTGATGTCCTATTATTAGCCAGCATTGAGCTGTACTCCCCCTGCCACTAAACTACTGCAGTCCCCCACAACCCCAAGATACACACACACACACACACACACACACACACACACATACTTACTCTCCTAGTGTGTCCTTATGTAGATGCTTACATATCTGCCCTCTTGCAGTAGGGGAGCGGGCATATGCCCTCCCGTTGTGAGGCATACTTGGCACGCTGCCCTGCTCCTCAGTTAGAAGCATTGTTCTGCAGGACAGGAGAGTGACAGTTACTGGAGAAGACATTCGCTGGCACTTTCGACTTTTTAAGCACAGTTGGGCCCATTAATCAATAGGCAGCATCTGTTTCTGAGGGGAAAAGAGAGACAGAGAGAGAGAGAAAGAAAGAAACAGAGAGAGAAAGAGAGAGATGCTAACGCAAACAAGGCTGTGTTAATCGTGCCAGAACTAAAGGCGCAGATGAGGACTAAAGGTTTGACATTGACCACTTCCAGTCCTGCTTTATCTCATCGCTTCAGTAGTAACACACTGCATTTACCATCCAAGAGTTCAGCGCATATGTAAATTTCACGCCCAGCCACGTGTTTATCTGCTGAATGCCAGAAAAGGTGTTTGCTTTTGAGCGCGAGTACAAGTGTGTGTGTATGTGTGTGTGTGTTAGTGTGTGTGCATGTGTGTGTGTTTGCGTGTGTATCTGTAGCAGTACATCCACACACTGCAGTGTGTGTTTCTGTATGTGTTCTGATGATAAGAGAACGAACAGCCCCCTACAATAGGATACCTGAGTACTTGAAGGAGAAAAGGGAATTGTGCTAAAGACAAGGTGGCGGTAACAAAAATCTGAAGACACCTTCTTTTACTTTGAAAGGAATATGCATTCATTCAATGGCTTCTTTTTTCTTCAGATACAATGGTTGCTAGAAATTTCCTGAGCAAGGAGCCCTCTGCCTTACCCTTCACTGCCAAAAATAAGAGCACTTTGAAGGTGTGTGAACAGAAGACCTTTTCTTTGATTGTGGATGGGTTATACGATGGACCTCAAAGAACAGTCTGTCCCATGTTTCACATTCAGCTGGAACAGGAGCCTTTTTTTACTTCCTGCTGCAAAAGCCACCTAATTTTTTTTATTCTGTTTTAAGGCCATTATGGTGTTCTATTTAGGCTTTCAGGACTCTGCTATGCATGTTCGTTCCTCTTACTGAAAGAGTGCAGTAAACATCACAACATCCCATCGAGTGGAGTTGCATGACGGTGAAGGCTCATGATGCTGAACTAAGGAACAATAGTATTATAAAATTATATATATAAAAAAGATACCTGAATATTTTTTAACAGTACTAAGTTAGTACTGTTAGGGTTACTGGAGGCATAGTAGCACATCATGACCGTAATACACAGGCGAACCCCAAAAAGCAAGGTACCGTAGTCAAAACTGCAGTGTAGTACATACAGTTTTCTGAAATACAACATTTCAGACATGTTATTCATCAGTTTTCTGGCATGGCTTACCTCTTTCTGAAACACTGTTTCTCTGCAAACATTGAGTACTACACTACAGTTATTACTACACCTTTGATTACACAAAAGTCACTTTCCTGTTTCTAGAACTCTCTTCACATACAGTTGAAGATGGACAGTGTAGTGGACAAGACAATATTCCTGCAACTCAAATGACTGTTTTGTGACCTATGGTACAAAGTACAGTCACCAATGATGACAATAAATGTCATTATGCCTAATGATAGACGATCAAGTCCGGTTAACCCTGTGTGTGTGTTTTTTTTTTTTTTTTTTTTTTTTCACATGCTGGGAGTAGACAGATAACACACTGCTACTAGCTAGGTCTCCCAGTGGAGGAGGGTGGGTTCCCTTCTGAGTCTTGGTCCTCCCAAGGTTTCTTCCTTAATCCACTCCTGGGGGGAGGGAGTCCTTGCCACTCTTGCTCCAGGTTTTGCTTAGGGACTTGGACCCATGCATTTGTAAAGCTGCTTTTTGACAACAACAACAACAACAATAACAACACTATATAAACAAATATGGCTTTGACTTTGACCTCTATTCATATTCTATTATCTACAAAATCAATAGAGCAGATTGTACATATTCAGGAAATATTTGAACCGTAATTTTATGTTGAATTATTGCCAAGATATTAATAGAATCATCAAAAGATATCCAGTTTTACACTTGAGTATGTATGTTGACTAAAGAGGTTAGGAGATTTAGGAGGTCAACCTTAGGAGTCTACTACACATAGATTAACAGCACTGGTGTCCAGACTGGTGTCCAGAGTGTACCATCCACAGTGTCCTCTCAGTTCCAGAGTGTAAATGCCCTCTTCATCAAAGAACCATCCACAGTGTCTTTTCAGTTCCAGACTTCACCTACAGCTTTTCATCAGGATTCCAAGACCATCTTAGCGGACAATCTTAGCACTACCAGGATCAACTACTAGAAAGCCATCCATCCATCTTCCACCACTTATCCAGGTCCAGGTTGTGGGGGCAACAGCCTAAGCAAAGAGTTCCAGGCCTCCTTCTACCCTACCACCTACTCGAATTCCTCTGGGGGGGATACAGAGTCATTCCCAGGACAGGCGAGAGATGTAATGGCTCCAAAGTGTCCTGGGTCTTCCAATGGAAGGTGATGTGTGGTTGGCTGAACTTCCATATGGACGAATAACAGACCAGAAATGTGTTCAACAAAGCCTGGGCTTTTACTGAGACACGCCTGATTCATTTTATTTAGTTTCAGTTCCATAAAAGCCTAAACTTAAACCCCATTCAACAATACTATGGATCAGTTCTGTTCAAGAGTAATATTCCACGACAGAACTATCTAATAAACTGCTGTAGATGATGTGTATCCCATTAATTATACAACGTATTTGGCAGAGTTACAAAATACTCAAGTAATTATATTTGAGTACTGTTATTTTGTACGAGTTTTTACATGGGCTTGGTTGGGAATTATAAAACCTGAATACTTTTACATATTTACATAAAAATAATAATTTAAAGTGTCCAAATACGAATTATAAACGTTTTTATACATCTGAAATTGATTGCAATTTAAATATCAGGTGTACATGTGTGATCTTTCCGAAGATGTTTAAATATCAATTGCACATGCATGATAATAGATGATCTTCACGTGATCTTCAACAGATCACAACTTAACATGAACAGATCACACATTCAAGTGAACAGATCACACCTGGATTTTGTTTGTGAAGTGCAATGAGTCTGAAGTGAGCCATTTTGGCTAATTTAAGTGGAGTTATTTCTAATTAGCTTTGCTTTGGTAAGGATAGCTATAAAAACCTGCATATTCTTGAATCATACAGGAACCATGAGGCAGAAACAAGAAGGACAATAACATCCTCCTACCTCAACAGGGTAAAGCAGGTCTTCAAGAGCCATATGAATGGGAATAAAGTCATAAATATTTATGTCCTGCTAGTTATCAGATACCCAGTAGTATGACTGCCAAGAGAAGAAGAGTTGTGCTGTGGTGTTTACTCTTTGAATTGTCTTCTGTTTTTGAGGTAGGCCTTGGATTAGTTTACTTTCAGCTTAATTCTACTAGTCTTGTAGTCTATTT
>JAOYMR010000010.1:16887283-16902443 GCA_025802075.1 Tenebrosternarchus preto | reverse complement strand
TATCTGAGCTACACTAGATATTCCAAGTATCCCTAAGCACTTTGTAAGTCGCTCTGGATAAGAGCGTCTGCCAAATGGCAGAAATGTAAATGAAATATAAATATAAAGTACATACAGATCTGTGCACAGTATGTGTGGAATGCTCAGTAGTAAAGTTCTGGTGTGCTGGAGTCTCTCTGAGCTGGTGGAGCTCGGTGTGTGGATGTTTGTGAAAATTTTATGAGTTTATGAGAGTTTATGGTCCCCAAAGTGTGGCTGGTGTGACCAGATTCACAGCTTGTGGGTTGAAGCTCTTCTTGGGTCTGGTGGTCCTGGCTCTGATGTTCTGGTACCTCTTACCAGATGGCAGCTGTTGGAACAGGAAGTGGCTGGGGTGTGTATCGGGTCAGAGGAGATGGTGCTGGCCTTTTTCACACATCTTCTGTTGTAGATGTGGGTGGGAGAGCTGCTGCTGTGATGTGTTGGGCAATTTTCACTGGTGTGGTGCTGCCATACCACACCATGATGCAGCTCATCAGGATCCTCTCAACCATGGATCTGTAGGTGGAGAGAAGCTGTTGAGGCAGGCCGGCTCTCGGCGGCCTTTGGAGGAAGTGTAGGTGTGATAATGTGAGGTGTTGCGCATCCAGGTGAGGTCCTGGGTTATGTGGACACTATGGAACTTGAAGCTGTCCACCATCTTTTCCACCATTGCCCACTCAATGCACATTGGAGCATGTGCACGGTTTCCTGAGGTCAATAATCATCTCTTTGGTTTTACTAACATTGAGAGAGAGGTTATTGATGGAGCACCACTCTGTGAGGAGCTTCTCTTCCTCCCTGTACGGCTCATCATCATCATTTGTGATGTTGCCAATTATTGTAATCTCATCGGCAAACTTGATGGTGGTTTTGGAGCCGTGTTTTGCAAAGCAGTCATGTGTGTACTGTGTGAAGAGTAAGGGTGAGGGGACACAGCCTTGAGGATATCCTGTGCTCAGTGTAAGGGATGGAGATGTGTGGTCACTCATCGTAACAGTCTGTTTTGAGTTTTGAAGTTTTGAAGCCAACAGGGACAATGGATTTGTGCCAGGGACAGGTTAAAGATATATGTGAAGGCAGTAGCCAGCTGACAGGCATATGCTTTCAGGACTCTCTCTGGGATGTTATCTGGGCAAACTGCTTTCCTGGTTGACACCCTCTTCAGTGCTCTCCTTACCTCGTCTTGGGCCAATGTTCTGGTTCCACACTGGATGGGGACAGGGAGGTTAGCTGATCCTGAGAAGTAAATTCAAAACATGCATAGAAGGTGTCCAGGTCAGCAGGAAGGGAAGTGTATAGATGCTGGGTTACAGGAGACTTTGGTTTTCTAGTCCGTGATTGCTTGGATACCTTGACACATGAGTTGTGGGTCTGAGTTGTTGCTGGGTGCTGTATTTGTGTTTTGCAGCTTTGATTCCTGCCTTTTTTTTCTGTTGGGCAGCTTTTAATTCTTCGCTACTGCCAAATTTGAAGTCTGCATCATGTGCTTTCAGGAGACTGCGGACTTCACCATTCATCTATGGTTTTTGGGTAGGAAGTGTGCGGGGTACCTTTGTTTAAGTCACATCATCCACACACTTCTTGATGAATCCAGTGACTGATGCAGCATATTTGTTAACATCAACCATAGATTCACTGGTGGCTGCGGTTTTAAACATGTCCCAGTCAGTACACTGAAAGCAGTCCTGTAGTGGTCCACTCTTTCAGGCCACATACACACACTGTTCTCACTGTGGCTTTCACCCTCTTCGGCAGCTGCTGATATGTGGGCTTCATCAGCAGAGAGATAGAGGCTGGTGGGGGGGGGGTGCTATGAGCCTCTTTCACATTTGTGTAGATGTGATCCAGCGTGTTTTCCCCGCATGCTGGATAAGAGACATGCTGGTGGAGCTTGGGGAGATCTGTCCTGAGATCAGCCCAGTTGGACAGGTGACATGCTGATGGAGCTTTGGCAGCACTGTCCTGAGATCAGGCCAGTTGAAGTCCCCCACGCACGACGAGGAGTGTAGCATTACCTAGCATAGTTAGTGCTAACTCATTATGGGGGGTGGGGGTGTAAACAGATATGACTATGACCACAGTAAACTCCCACTGCAGGTGGTGGGGTCTGCATCTCACCATCATGAACTCCAGGTCAGGAGAGCTGTTAACCCCACCTAGCAAGACAACCGAATCTGGTAAGGACAAAAACACAGCAGTACCTGGTTAGGCGATCTGTTGCGATCCTGAGTCTCATTTCGTCTGGCTTGTTCTCAATAGAGCAGATGTTTGTACTCAACAGAGCAGACCTTTGTACTCAATAGAGCGGATGTTTACGAGTAGCAGACTGGGTAGTGCCTGCATTATTTGTCAACAGTAATAATTTATCATTTAATAGTTAACATTAATCATTTATTAGTTAAGAGTAATATGTTAATGTATATTAGTCAACAGTAAAAAGTTATTGTTTATTAGTTAACAGTAATAAGTGATAACAGATTATGATTCATTTATTTGTTTAATCATTTCAACACAAATAGTTCTGCAGTGTGACTGGAACTGGTCTGTGGCAAAGCATCACAAATATCTTCCTACTCACCAGCTTCCTGTTGTAGATCTATACCACTGCTAATCAGCTTCCTGTTGTAGGTCTACACCACTGCTAATCAGTTGCATTTATCTGTATGGTGGCGTTTATGGTGCAGTTAGATTAAATTCTGTTGACAGCACTTTGGTGAGCGAATCTAAGATAGATGATGATCATTAATGTAATTAGCGGTTAACAGAACACACCTGTAAAGTGGAGTGATACGTGTACACTTCAAAGTCCCAGTGCTGTTATATTCAGTATACTCAAGGAATGTCTCTTCAATCAATTCAAAGAGCATGTGTGATTTTTCTTGACAATAGTGTTCTTTCATGCGTACCTGAAGCAGTGCATTACATAGAATACACTCTACTGGGTGTTTCCAAAATGCTTCATTGGCTACATGTATATATGAGCCACATTAAATCTTCCATTTTTAAATAAAGTGAGTCCTGAATTAATTACAATCTTGCTACCTCTTAATTAATACAATTAATTAAAATATGTCTCCTATCCTTCACTCTGTTAAGTTCATTAGCTGACAATAGGCAGTAGAACAATTTCAACAGTCTCTTTCATCATTGCAATTAAAACTGCTTAATTTAATATATGAAAATATTATAAAACAGCAGGCCACATAATCTGTGGTCAGTAAAGTGACGAAGAAGCCGTTTTAATCACTTTAAGATGACATGAGTGCTGCCTTGTTATGAACATTATCAATATGAAAGTGCTGTAATCTGTTGACATCGAGGATATTCTGATAGAAAATCAATGGCTGGCAGAAAAACAGTAACACAGGCAACGACTGAACTCAGTCTGGAAAACATATTCTTTGCACTGAGGCCTTTCTTTCAAGGGAAAACCACGTCTGCTTTTATAAAGATTTAGTGCAGTTATTGTGCAGTTGTTTAGCTAAGCAGGTTAGCTAGCTAGCTAGCTAATGATGACCCTTATATCTAGATAGCCAGTTGTACCAAACACGTGCACTGTAAATTTCATTAAAAATAAAATCTGTAGTTACCTTGAGCGAGAGCTCCATGGTATTAACAGATTATGCTAATCACAACGTGGTAACAAATCTGCTGTGATGCTTGTTACACGCATATGTACAATATTTAACGGATATCAAAAAACTCATGTAGCTAGCTATAACACATGGTCTAACAAGTAAGCTAGCGATATATCTGGATATCTGAATCTCATGTTCCCTTGCCATGTGACTTGCTTAAAAATCCAGAGCAATGAGGAAAATCAACAAATGTCAGACCACACCAGTTTTATGGTCCATCATTTGAAGTTGGCAACAAGAAGAAGGTTCTTAATAATTTATTTGAAGATAAATTATGTTATGGACATATTTGATTTGGTGTTCTTATGTGCTGCATAAATGCCTGTGTATTTTTTTACAGGTCACATATTACTTCAGGTTTATCAGCGAACCCTAGCTTATAAAATGAGCTCACTTTACACATAAACATGTCAGATATGTAACATAGTTGCAGTGTTGAGTAGGCTTTTGACTGGCTGTGCAGGCTGCTAGAAAATAAAGCCTTGTGATACCTAAATAATCCCTCTCACCTGGGTTGATCGATTTACACAACTGCTTGACTTTGTTTTAAACCAGTAAAAAATAAATTAATTAAAATACAGAACGTATTAGAGAAATACTGAAAGAGGAACTAGACAGAATATGGAATGTTGTCCAAATGGTGATGGGAGCACTAGGGGCTCTGACAAGCTGGGAGAGACTTCAACAGATTCCAGGACTTCCAACACTGACCTAAAAGATTCAAATGGCAAAATGACTGTGCTCTGAAAGGAGCCCTGAGAGTTGCCAACAGAGGTCTGCATCCACACACAGATTTAGAGGTGATATAAACTGCAGTGGTTCAGCACAGCATAAAAGCTTTTCGGAGAAACAGGAGGTTTTATGTTAACTCGTTCAGGGATGTTCTGTGTTTATGTGGTAGTACCAGTAAACAGTGCACTATACGGACCTGAGAGTTCATTTAGTCCATACAGGCAAAATATTCAGCCTTTATTTTTAAAAGAAAAATACAAATCACTTGGAAAGTTTATCTGTTAAGATAAACAATTAAAAGATATGTTGGTTGGTTGACCATTCAGGAGGCATGACAACCTCTCCCACACAAGCATTAAGGAGCAGATGCCCACCTGACCTGCAGAGAAGCCTTTTGGACCAAGGGACTCCCATATGCTAGAGGATATACATCCTGCTGTGGGTCGAGTACCTCACAATCTTACATGTACAGCGAGAGAGAGAGACAGAGAAATAAAGCCAAGAAATATGAATAAACATTGCCCAGTATTTATACAAAGGATCTAATTAAAGACATAGTCAAACCTCAAGAAAAACCACCTCTAGCAGTTAAGTAGGTGAACTCAGTAACACTGGAATGATTTTTTTGAATCCACCTTCATTTCCTCTGATGAGTTTATCAGTCACTACCTTTGTAAGCCGGTTTAATGCAGTTAAACAACATTACAGTTTTCTGAAAGTGGTTTTCCCATTTTTTATTTTTTTTCTTTCTCTCTTTCTTTTTTAGTATGTTTTCTCTAAAATGATGAAAACAAACATTTTGTGTTATTGTGTGTTACTCGGTGTATTACATAATACCCTATAATAACAGCAAGGATCATTGAGCTGGCTGGTTGTGTGTGTGTAGATACACAAATCATGATACATGCAACAAATACAAAATAGATTTAAAAGAAAAAGAAAATTCAAAACAAATGGAAGAGCCATACTTGTCCAGCCAACCTGATCTAATCACATAAGAAAGATCTGTGAAGACCCTCGCAGCGCTCAGAAATAACACCTTGCATTTTTGATCACTTTGTACAGTTTGTTTATGAAACGCTGATATTTTGAAAAAAAGATTCAACATTAGAAACATATTTAATGTATGCAGGTACAGTATATGCTCCTCTAAGCCATTTTCCTCAGGTATCAATAAAGCTTCTATGTACCAAACTCCATATTAAAAACAATACCTCAGGGTTTAGTATTATTATGTTTATTATTTTATTGTAATTTCATATGGATAATATCAACCAGAAATTCAGTACTTGTTTGAAAACAGGAATGTTCACTGCTTGATAAGCCTAGCCTACATTGTATAAGATTTTTTTAAATTACTGAATAATAAATTCAGTATTACTGAATAGCAACCTAGCAAAAGCTGAATCAACTTTTGAACAAACAATATGATTTCAAATATATTTAATATATTAAACATAATGTATAAAGTAGAAAATGTTGAATCTTGTAGTGGTGCTGCATGTAGTGCCCACAGATATCCAAAAGTTTAATTATGCAGAAGTCTGTCCTCTGACGAACCAATAACACAGTTGGGTTGAATCATGTTTTCTGCGCTAGGTTTCTCTTGGACGCTGCCTTAGAACACCTCTCACAAGAAGTCTTGGACTGCTGATTTGGGCTGTGCCCAAGTGCTGTGTTGACACCTGCTCAAACAAACTGTAGCAAGGGGCTCATCTCAACAGGGGCTAAATCAAACAGACTATATATCAGAACACTTGTAAGTATAACACCTACGTCCTTACATATGTCCTTCATATACTTTTATATTTACATACTATAGTGCCTTTTATATACACATTTGATGACCACCCATGGCCTCAGAACAGGTTCCACTGTTGGCAAACATGTGCTCTGACCACCAGACCAAAAAGGCGGTGACTCTCTGATACGGCAGCCAGAACACACCTTTGCCCTCCTGAGTGTGGTCTTTGTCACAGTGCCCTCTCTCAGGGGGTGACAGTCACCATCACACCACCCTCTCCTTCAGGGAGCTTCACCCGTGTGCTTCACACGTCCCATGTGCCCCTCACTCATCCCCCACACCCAGGCCAATGAGTTACACCATCCCTGCACAGCAGGGCAGGTTCCTTTGACCACGGGTACGGCCCCGATGGCCTCACCATACGATCCCCCACTTCTGACACCATTCATGACAAAGGCACACTCAGCCTCAAAACTGGGTCTTCCAGGTGGCAAACGTGCACTCTGATCATCAGACCAGAGAGCCAGCTCCCTGGCTTGGCAGCAAAGATGTACTTTGCCCTCCTGAGTGATGCTCTTTGTCACACTGAGCTGATCACAATCCTACAGTGGATCATCCTTTTATTAATATTTTTTAAAAGGTGATTATAAAAACTGACAAAGATCATAATTATATGAATTATTTGAATTTATCCTTTATAAAAAAGCCTGAAAAACTAGTAGTGAAGTTTGAAAAAGAACCAGACTAAATAACACTGGTCAACAGTGATTTTGCTTCCTGAAAACATAACTAACTAAATAAACAAAGTATCTACCTATTATATATTTGTGTATGCTGCATCCACAAATGAATTTCTCTTCTACCCATAGTGTTTTTGTTCCAGTATGAACTCATATGTATTATGTATACAGCATAGAAAGGTGGTACCAAGGAGGCTGGATCTCCTCTATGCTGACAGGCTACTGCTGGACACTGAACAGGGAGGTTCCTGAAACCAAACGTAAGCAAAATCCCAAACACTGTACATTTAGAAGTATGACTGTACACATTTGAAATGTAACAGCAGCCTTATTTATGAATAACTAATGCACAATAAACATAACAATTAGTATAATATGTAATAACTAATAAAAAAAAAAACTATAACTAATAAAAACGTCCATGCATTTCATCTTGAGAAGCAAAAAAAAAGTGTGTTTGTGTGTGTGTGTGGTGAGTGAGTGAGTGTATGTGGCTGTGTGTGTGAGTGTATGTGTGTGTGTGGCCCACACAGGAGGTGTTCCGGGCTCTCGGTTCTTCTACAGGATGACAGCTGGTGAGGATCCACGAGTTCCAGTGAGCAAATCAATGACTAAAGGTTTCAATGCCTCCCCACACCACATATCTTATAAACAGGTTGTTCTTCACCATGTCTTCTGTAAAAGGTCATTTGAAAGGGGTCACACTGAGGACAAAATGTCAAATGTTGGTTCTGTCCTATTTCCTTCCTTCTGATATTAAATGTATCAAAACTACTGCAGCAGAAGAAACAGACCACACTAAAATGAACATTGGCATAACAGATGCAATTGGTTAAACAATTGGTAAAACTGAAAACCATGCAGTTACATTTTTATTTAAAAAGTATTTAATATATATCTTGTATTTTATATTAGCTTTGTCATTTCTTAGTTTGCAATGAACTAATTCACCGCAAATGTTAATATGAGCAGTAAAACAACCCCTTCAAGCTTGTGCTCAAGGCAGACAGACACCCGTTATAAAGCTCTTTACATTGTGGTATTCATTTCAGTGATCAGGGGAGAAGAGATTTGTAAGCATCCTTGTCTACAGCAGACAAACGTGATATGGATATGTAGACCAATCAAAACCATTTGAACTAAGTCCTGCTACTTTCATAGCCAAGACCAATCATCCAGCCCCCCAACCCCAACCTCCAGGATTATGTAGAGAGCATTGTCCAGTGTTGAGCTGTCGGACAAATGCATCAGAAGACAAGTTTCATTCCGTCTCCTTGAAAAGAAAGAGGCCGTAGACAGACTTAGAAAGAAAGAAAAAAAGAAGAACAGAGTTGGGAGGACAGACAGCATCACTGACTCTAGAATGAGAGGATCTAGGGTTTTGTGCAGTGATACTCTCACATCAGTAATTATTCCCTAATTCATTTCTTGATGGGTTGTCATGTTAGAAAACAAGGACTCTACCCTGCACAGCCCCTGGTGATGATGGAAAAGTCTGCTAAATGCCTGCTAAACAAAACAGAAGTATAACTGTCACGAAAGGAGCAGAACAGTTATTTTGCAGGGTTTAGTTGAAACCATCTGTTTCCTCAGTGCTTCATCATTGGAATTAGTCAGTCCATCAGTGACAAAGTAATCAGGAATTACAAACTTGGGAGGAACAAGTTTGAACAGACAGTGTTTTAATCCTGGTCTTAAGGCACAGGACATCGCCAGCCTCACAGTCAGGTGCTTTGGCTTGCAGTACATGATCTGTGGTCTTACTCAAAAACTCAAGTTAAATCCTGTTTTGATGTTCATTTAATCTAACACTAATACTGGGACTAGCCAGATTTAAGCAGTCATTATCTACAATGGATTCAGGTTCATTTTCTTAAGTTGGATTTAGCAAATCAAATCTCCACAATCTGATTTAACTAATAAAGGTTTCAAGAGCGTGATGATGCTGATGTTAGAATATGTTTGATTAAGTGTGATTTAGGTGGTTTTTACGGACGTCAGTACTGATTTGACTAATAAAGGTTAGAATACATTTGATCAACTGTAAACAATTTAGTGATTTTACAGAACTCAACACTTCCTCCCGCTAACATGTCAGGACTGTGGAGTTTTGCAAAATTTCAGTTCTCATTCCAAAACCTTGGCTGGATGGCATTGTTTCAGGCATCATAGCACATACATTACGAAGTACACCTTTACCAAAGCTGTGTGATTCATACACAGTGAAAGCATGGAAATGGATGTTGGTTGAAGCTTCCAAGTACATGGTACCTCTGTACAGATGTGTGAGGACATGTAATCTTTATCCCTGTGTGTTCTTGTGGATCGCTAGGATTATGTTTAGGGTTAGGGTTAGCCAGGGTTAGGGTTAGTCAGGGTTAGGGTTAGAGTTAGCCAGGGTTAGGGTTAGGGTTAGCCAGGGTTAGGGTTAGGGTTAGTCAGGGTTAGGGTTAGTCAGGGTTAGGGTTAGGGTTAGTCAATATATACCTTCCAAAAGTACCACCCTGTCAGCCAAATCATTCCATGATAAGCATGGCGTTCTTCAGTTTCAACAAAGTCGTATTATGTGTTTTTGTGCAAGGAAGCAGGCAAGTTCCTCCAATTCCTCTCTCTCTCTCTCTCTCTTTCTCTTCTCTCTTTCTCTTTCCCTCTGTCTCTCGCTTCTCTTCTCTCTAAGCATTTTTTTTGTCTGCCTGCCAGATTGCTCATGTCATCCATGATTACCCAGCCCCTCCCCCCATCTTTCTGACTGGCTTTTGTCATCTGTCTTCTAGCAGACTCCTCCAGCGTCCCTTTCTCCAGGAACTGAAAGGCAGCTAAAGTGGTTAACACACTCAAGTAATTGAAAATGTACGAAGCAAAAATGTGTTTAGAATTCAGCTGTGATTATCAAAAGAAAGTATTGCTTTGCAAACATCGTATAGTTTATTGGTCACTGGTCTCTCTCAACTGTCACAATATCACATTGGTTGAAATCACGAGTTCCGTGGAGTAACAGGTTGTTGTTTTCTGAAGGCGGAAAACAATACGTGGATGCAGCTGTGTGTCCTTTCAGCACCTGCCCTTGACCTTGAATCCGAGTGGTTTTTTCTATCTTTCATGTGATTCCAAACAGGAAATTTTAGGAAGGAGGTAAAATATGTGGAAAAACATGATATGTAATATTTCACATGTATTTTTTTTTCTCTTCTTAAACCGTAAACACCAGCTGTGAATGTAAAAGGTGCCAACGCCCTCTTTAGTTAGTTATATGTTATACATGTTAATTATACAAGTGTCAACCTTTTAAATATGTGACAACTAAGTCCATCTGGACTTGGTTTAAAAGAATGATACAAAATGTGTTTAGCACAGACAAATGCAAACAATGCAAACATTTTTCAATAATTCTGCCATGCAAAGAAGGGACATGGGTGGGTTTTAACTGCATTAAAAGAGCTTCTTGGAGACAATGAAATAAAATAGAATGTCCATGAGCCTGAGCTGCTTGGGATCCCCTGGCCCAATTTATTATTTTTTTTCTCTGACATTTTTCTAAGTATCTATGAAAATACACATACTGAAGGAGAAAGGCTGGAAGGAAGAGTAGTAATGAGAGGAACGATCACTCAGTTGTGTCGATATGGCAGTAACTCAAGAACCTCTGAAATGTGGGTCTAAAACCAATGTAGAAATATAATTTAAAAAAACAAACAAGCAAACAAAACTACCAAAAAACTAATATAATAATATAATATAACTAATAATATAACTAATATAATAATAATAATATTATTATTATTATTATTATTATTAACACTTCACAAATCTATGGGGCAGAAATATTGGACTGTTTACCTGTTTTTTTTAAACATTTGATTCTTTAAGGAGTTCCTGTGGCATTTATGCAAATCGAACTGTTTTGGTTGGACCTGGAAGGTTAGAGAGGTCGTTTCATTGGCTGGCCCTCTCTATGGGGACTGTAACAGCAGTGAAAACATGTCGTGTGCCAGGGGAGAGGGGTGAAGAGGCGGGGTCAGGGATTTAAGAGGTGTGTCAGAAACTTTTGGCAGCACATTTGAGCGCAGGTGGACACCACAAAGCCCCAGTTTCCTAACACCTCTCTTCTTCGTTCTCTGTTCCTGTGGATTTAACACAGCACGCTATGTGCTAATGACAAAGAATGACAGTGTGATTAACAAAGAGCAAAGTTGAGCTTGAGAAATACAAACAAACAAACAAACAACATACTTTTTCTTTGTTATTTCACAGGAAATGTTGCCGTTCTCCCCACAAACAAAGGGCAAACAAACAAACAAACAAACAAAGGGCATTTACAATGTCTGCTCACTGTTTAGGGCCCGGGACGAGGCACTTGATACATGGTGTTGGGTATAGAATAGAGTCGTTATGTCTCAACCTTCACCATTCTTGGCCCTGGAACAAAAGCCAGCATGTGATTTTTCTGAAGACATCCCTCATGTGACCCTGAAAAAGGGAACACTGTGTTGGACAGTGACAGACATGAATATCCCTACCCCCCAACGCCCCCCACCCCATCTCTTGCTCTCTGCCTCATCCTTTTTTCTCTCTTCACTCTCTTTTTCTCTGTCTTTCTCCTTTTCTTTCAGTCGAGCCGATATGGTGACCGATTAAGGCGAGATGAGAAGGGAGCTCATGGTTGGAACGGTTTGGACACAAGGCAGGAAACGAGGGAACACACACAGCAATGGAGGGGAGGAGATCACCAAGCACTGGGACTGCGACTGACTGTCCAGAGCGTTTCCTTACAGGTGAACTTTTAAATGGAGACTGACAGATACATGCTTCCTGCTATTTTATTAAGTGACCAAACCCACGGCAGCCCAAGATCCTCTGTATCACTCCTACGACGAATCAGATTTCAAAGCCACACATGACCCCCTCCTTACAAAGAGTGAATGACCAATTTAGTAGTGATTGTGCTTTGTACAATAAATAGAAAATTATAAACACCGGATGCTCCGGTGTGACTTAAAAAGTAAAAAAGGACATTGCAAAATGTGCCAAATAATATTATCTTGAATCACTCCTATTTTCAAAACACATCACCCTTTCAGCATCCACAGTGGCACACTGGCTTATTTATACAGATCAGTTCATTTTTTGAAAAGAGCAGAAAAGATTTACAACATAAACATATACCATCTTACACTGCCATCTTGAGACATCCTTACAAGATCATTTGTTAGCAGAAATTAATAACCAAATGCAGAAATTTTATCACTAGGTTATAGGGAGGCCTCCGTGTTTATGTATTTTAATATTTGTAAATATTGAATTTGTGTGCGCGCACATGCACATGTGCACATTCTAGATTCATTAATTTGGATGCAGTTATTTTCTTTTCTGAATCTTCTCACTCATACTGAAATAAATAGTGTCAATATTCCCCTGGCATGAGAAAAGCTGTGGGTTATTATGATCCAGGGTTCCCAACCTGCTGGACACAATAACGATGGGACGACTATTGTTCTCGCCATTTGTTATAGATGCATATATGACCTTTTGGTCATATTAAAAGTATTCTTATATGGAATAATACAAAAACAAACAAGCAAACGAACAAACAAGAAATATAAGCCATTAATCCCATCATCCCTTTATACATAAATGTCAAATCAATTAGCTAAACTAAGGTATATATATGTATACATCAATAAAATCAATTAGGTAAACTAACGTATCAGTTTAATACATATGTATGCATAAATAACATTTTGAGAGTATTCATTATATGAAACAAAACTTGTTTAGTTTTCAGAATCACATTCTTTATTTGCCTTTAATTCATCTTTTGAAAACATCTGCTTGTTTGTTACGAGTAGATTGAATAGCCTTCCAAAGTAAGACTGCTGAAAGATCTTATTGCAGAGGAAGTCCGTAATGACTATGAGCGCTGTGTGCTCAGGATGCTCCGTGGAGACTGACGTCATCCTCCGTATGAGGGCTTGCTTGTCTGATAAGAACAAGAGGTTGAGAAAGGGAGACACACGGAAGCCAAAGAGCACAGCTAGTTTCTGTTTCTTCAGTCCGTGGGGGGAAATGTGGCTGAAACAGACAGTGCCTTCAGTTGAAGAACAAAAGACAATTAGAAAAAACATCTCAATCATAAAAACGTTCTGAAGCTTTTAAAGAGAACATTGGTAACTATTCACAGAAACACCAGCCACGGGGAAAGAGGTCAAACTTAGCAAGTTGGATAATGTTGAGGTATCGATCCCTATCTATGGTTACTATGCCGAAGCAAAAAAGGTTTTAGAAAGACATCTGGCCGTTGTTGCTAGGACTGTACATCAGTCCCCTCTGTTCCAAACACTACACAAGCGCTGCTTTTAACAGCGGTGAATAAATCTATTTTGAGGCATTTGCTTTGGATGAAGTGAGACCATACACATGTTTCTATTTGAAATCTCATTGAGCAGCAACATCAATCACTGAAACGTCACCAGGCAGTGACCAAGCCTGAGAAGTTTGTGTTTATATTTTTTTGTAGTGCTCAAGTTCTAAACTCAAGTTAAAGAAACCTGAACTATGTTTCTTCCCAGGAGGCATTTTAAGGCTAAATGATGTTAAAAGCGAGTTTTTGTTGTTCCAGACAATGGTGCTGTATGTCACAATACATGACTCTCCCTTTATGTTTGTGTGTTCCCTATGATAGAACATCTATCTTCCTCCTTTTCATTTTTGTTACCACTCAGATCTACTCTAGAAGGCTGTATGACAGTCAAATCAAGGAACCAGGAGTGCAAAGCCAGTGTTCAGAAATGCAACCTTGCCAAAGGGTGTGTCTCCTCCCTCAACACACACACACACACATACAGTCACTCACAAAGCTGGCTCTTTGTGTATTGAGTGAATCAAATCAATGCAAAATGTTGGCACTTTGAACAGGACAGTGACCAGGAAGCAGGCTGTGTCCTACAGCTCCTTCTGCATGATTGACACTTGAAACGCGTGCGTGGATGGAGCCAGGGGCGCTCAGAGCCTCTGCTGGGCATAACAACTGGTGACATCTGCAGAAGGCTCTGACACAAAGGCACTTGAAAGCCATGTTTGTTGCCTTAGCCTGTTCAGATCTTCCTGCTTTTAGGGAGACATCCCTCCCCCTCGTCCCCTCACTCCACTTTAATATTATGATTCAGCACCTGGCTCTTTTGAACCTTACTTGAAAACTTCAAACGAGGGGGTGGCATTAGGAAACATGAAATAGTTGTGGAGGACTGGTAGGGGTGGGCACTAACCAGCAGGGTGTTGGCTGGGCGTAGGAGTGGGCAGGTCCGAGGAGCAGCTCTTAAATTTGCCTGCTCTTCTCTTCCTGGGACATCTTTACAAACTTGGAGTCTAGTCATTATTGCTTGTGTTAATTATAAATAGGGTGAGTACATAATGCATGCAAACACAAACAAAATTCAACCATGTTTAAAAATGATGTAATTTTCAACAGCAGAGGTCAGAATGGCCATACACACATTTCTCACATCCAAGTTGCATCGTGTCTGGGCCAGATAAGTACCACAGACTGAATATTTTCAATAGAAACTTTTTTATATTTTGAGATATATTAAAAAAGCCTGTTGGCAGGTCTGATTATAGGCTTGCTTTTCTCCATCATTCACAACTAAACATTTGAGTGTTCCTACACATGGAGAATAATTACTATGGCTATATGATCATATTAATATACACAGTGTTAAGACACACTTAAAACCCAGAATGTTCCCTTCACCACACAAGCCAATACCCACCAAACGTGTTAGCTGACAGAATACATTAAATGAAAACTTGTAATATTAATTTTCATTATGCATAAATAAAAAGTAATGTAAAAGTGCTATGAAAGAAGTTTAATTTAATTGTAAGTATACACCTAAAATCTATAATCGATTGTGAGAGTGATTGCTACCATACAGTCATGAAGAATGAAGGTCTTTTTCTCCATTCTAGTCCTGAACCTTCCAGATCTGTTGTGACTGACCATAAATGCTCACTCTAACATTGAGTCAAGGGCGCTTAATGGATGCTAAAGCGCAGACCAGGGAGCTCAGAGCATGCCAGAGCAGACCGGACCCCTAGCCCAGACATCAAAATGCAGGTTGGAGATTTGACATTCCTGCAGGCACTAAATGCCTCGCCAGTGATTTGGGGGGTTGGGGATGGGGGTTGGGGTGGAGAAAAGTCAATATGACCCCCCCCCCCCCCCCCAAAAGGAAAGGGAGAAGAGATTATGGAGGGTTGGAATGGTAAGAGGGTAGGGAAAAAAAAAA
>JAOYMR010000010.1:16846048-16870882 GCA_025802075.1 Tenebrosternarchus preto | reverse complement strand
CAACCCTGCTTAATAAAACCCTGTTTAAGCATGTTCCCTGCAGCGTCTGCCTCTGCTCCCTCCGCCCCGCCGTCACACAAAGTGGACTCTCATTTACTACTAATTAAAAGACAATGTGAGAGCAGCATCATAAAGTTGACTCAGCTCCAGATCATAATGTTGACTCAGCCCCAGATCATAAAGACAACTCAGCTCCGGATCATAATGTTGTCTCAGCTCCAGATCATCCTACTAGCATAAGACCTGCAGTGTTAAAAAAAAAAAAAAACACTCTCACTGTCTTGTTGATCTCTAAAATGAAACAGTGCTTCAATCTTGGGATACTGTGATTCTCTAGTAACCAGTGATGGCAAACTCTTCAAAAAGAGGAGATGAAGGGGTGGATTATGAATTGAGTGGCACTGTGTAATGTAGGTTACTGTTGTAACATCTCAGCTTTGGGGCCAGCATGCAATAAATGAATGGGTTCGATGGAAGAAAAGGATAAATAAAGTTAGAAATCGTTAGAGACATCTGTAAGAAGACTAAGAGCTGTCCTCCATTTCACCATAGATGAAGTTTGAAAGAAAGTTGAACTCTGTTTCAGGGAGTATGCAACTGTAAAGGACAGTAATAAAACACAATACCTAATTTTCACTGGATTACGCACAAAGCACTCTGATGATAATGATACTACTATTTATTCTTATGTATGTGTTCACTTTTTTAATGTACCTATTGTTAACTCATTATTTAAACTTCACAAGCCTATAATTTACCGTTTGAACTAAGATGAGACATGGAATGGAATGCAGTCTAAAATATTTATTTCAAGTTTTTAAGATAATTGCTTAATTTAAGTTGTTGCTTGTCAAATAAATGAATATGCAATATGTTAAATTTTGTTCTTAACTCTCACAAAGAAACAATAAGACCTATCACCATAATCTATCTATCTATCTATCTATCTATCTATCTATCTATCTATCTATCTATCTATCTATCTCTCTCTCTCTCTCTCTCTCTCCCTCCCTCCCTGGCTGTTTAGCCTGGCTGCCTAAAGTAGGATGAGAGGATTATATAAGACCTCTTGCAGGATCATATAAGACCACTTGCAGGACCATATAAGACCTCTTGAATGTGCATTTTACCTTTCATATCACATTTGCAGAAAGGTCATGGTCCAACTGAAAGGCAGATCAGAAAATTTCATATCATTTAACCAGTAGTGCTGGTATGTTTCAAAAGTTTGCATTACTGTAACCAACAAAAATCTGAATTTTATTACGGTTCAAAAAAAGCAATATATTGCAGTGTTAAAACATAAGCCAAAAGGGATTCATGAAACATTTTTACTGTGAAATAAATTATATGTTGTTCTCTATGATGTGTGTCATACAGGATATAAAACATACAGGACATAAAAACATACAGGATATAAAAAGATATAGCAAAGTATAAGTTATATAAAAGGGTTAACCATAACCCCTAACCCCTAACCCTAGCAATGTTTTAGACTGACAGGAAGTTACCTATTTTGCATCAGCTGACTTATACATGCAGAGGAATATACATGCAGTTCTCCTTTCATCTGATATCCAGATTAATTTGTCTTCTGCAATAGCACAACCTACTGTGCTTGAGTCTACAAAACAAAAATATGCTTTAATTAATAATTTCACATAGTGCCATAATAGTCAACATTAGAGGTAAACATCACGTTGACTATGTGTTGTCTATATACAGTATTTGAGATATATATATATATATATATATATAGATAGATAGATAGATAGATAGATAGAGAGAGAGAGAGAGAGAGAGAGAAGGAGAGATTTTTTCAGCATGGCTTTTCCTCCCACTATTTTACAAAAGAATATGTTCTTCTCCTCGATGATTAAACCTCCTAATTTTTTTCTGTACTTTAACAAGTGGGGGGATCGAGTGTTCATTTTAATGAGTTAGCCATGACTAATGGCTGTGAAAGATACTTTAAACCACTCCAACTATACAATCTCACACAAAACAAGGCAACTGTTTGAACCAAAAAGGACATCTGGTACATGTAGTTCATATATATTAAGTGTGCTGTTCTGCTGGTTTCATGGGCATTTTAAAGGTAATTGACACTTTTTGGAAGAATCCATTTACTTTATTGACATTCTGGCTTTGGCAAAGATTATTTGCATCCTTGACACACATTTTTATAAGTAAATTGGGAAGACTATGGTATGTTCAGAAGTGTTTCGTCCAAATAAGAATTTAATAAGGAGGATGAGAAAAGTGTACTCTCAGAGTTGCCAAAGCAAACTGCCTCTCAACAACATGGAAACTCCTGTCATGCATCATTGCGGCAAAAATAAATAGTTATATGGCTCAATACATGAGCAGGTTTCAGAAAGGTATTGGCAAGAAAACCAGAGGAGACAAGCACCAACTACTGGTCGATAAGACCAGTAGAGCTGTGGAAGTGAGAACTCAGTGGGGTTGTGGAAGACGACCCTTGAGGCCAACTTCAAGCCTTCAATAGTACAAGTCATGATCCAGTGTGGGATTTACCAAGGAGATGTTCTGCATAGGCCTGAACCCCTTCAGCAACAAGATCACCAAGAGTGAATATGGAATGGATGAAAACGAAATGGAGCCACCATCAACCCCGTCCTCTACATGGATGACATAAAGTTGTATACCAGAAGTAAGCGAGACATCGACACACTGATCCACATCTCACTAGGACATACAGCAGTGGAATGTCATTCGGAGTAGAAATGTGTGCTCAGATAGTTGCGGAAGAGGAAAGGAGAGGAAAGGAGAGGACAGGTTGCCAGAACTGATGGGACTGAACTACCAGAAGGAAACATTGCAAATGTTGAGGCCAGCTGCAGGTACCTTGGCATCCAACAGGTAAATGGAAATCATCAAGCGGCCACCAGGAAAGCAGCCACAGTCAAATACTTCCAAAGAGCTGAATAGGAAGAACAAGATTCAAGCTATTAACACCTATGTTCTACCAGCTATCAGATACTCAGCTGGTATAATATCCTGGATGAAGGAGGAGATAGAAGCACCTGACATAAAGATCTCAGACAACAGAAGCCCGACAAGGAGAGAGATGAGGAAGAGCAGGTGCCATCATGGATGGATAAACCCCTATATGGCATGTATCACTAGCAAATAATGGAAGTGGCTCATATGGAAAACTACAACTGGTTGGAAAAAGCTGGACTAAAAGATAGCAGAGAGGCACCTATCATGGCAGCACAGGAACAAGCTCTCAACACAAGATCAACAAATGCTGGGATCTACCACACCAGACAGGATCCCAGGTACAGATTGTGTAAAGATGCCCCTGAGATGATACAGCACATAATAGCGGGGTGCAAGTAGGCAGAGAATACTGGAACACCATAACCAGTGGCTGGAATAATATATAGAAACATCTGTGCAGACTGTGGCCTGGAAGATCCCAAGGTCAAAGTGGGACACTCCCCCAAAAGTGGTGGAGAACAACCAAGCTAAGATCCTGTGGGACTTCCAGATCCAAATTGGTAATGAATAACCAACCGGACACTGTGGTGATGGACAACCAACAGAAAAGGGCTGCCCAGAAGGGTGAGAAGGGTATTTGTATACTTATATTTTATGCAATGAAGTACACAAGGTTTCCAGTGAAACTAGATGTTTTGGACAGAGGTCCTTCATCAGCCATGCAAGCAAAGTGCTTCTGAATTTGTAGAAGGACGAACCAGTTTGTATTAGAAATCATAAAATTCATTTCATGGGGTTCTAAAATTCCGAGAATGTAGATTTATAAGAGTTTTCTCATTTCTGCTGCCATAGCAACAACTGGCAATGCAAATAGATATGTCATTAATGCAATGCCTACTTGTATTAAAATGCCTTTCCACTAGAAAGGATAAATCCTGAATTCTTATTGTCTGAAGGTGTTCAACAAACCGATCAGCTTTTTTTCGATCAGAAAGTCTTCTCTAAGTTTCTCCAGTGTAAAGCTGATAACATCTCTTGCATGTAATGCAGTTGAAACTCCTGCAGTGATGCATGGGAAGGAACGGTGGATTACAATTGATTCTTTTGTGCCAGTTATTTTAGTGGCTTTATTAATAAATGTACCTGGTTCCTCTTACCTGGTCCCAATCACCTGCGTATAAATCACACGTGCTTCTCATTTCTGTTTTCCATGTATTTGTCTTATTTAAGCCTGCAGGTCTCGCTAGCCATTGTTACACATTCGATGTGCCCATGCTGAGATGCTCAAGCTTCCCGGTTACTTCTGGAACTGACCTCGGCTGACCTCACCTGACTTTGCGCTATGCTTTGTTTACATTTGGTACTGATCAAACATTCAGCAAACACTTGCTACTTTTGTTGCTGAAATATGGAAAAAATAGTTCCTCCTCCTCTCACCACGCCTTCTGCACTCCCTCCTTGCCACCGTCACAGTTCCATGTGTGTTCCAGATCTCGGGGGAACTTTGAGAAGGAAGAAATGAACACCTGGAGCTCTTCAAATGTGCATGTAGCAACACCAAAGGTTACAGGTCCAGTATATAGTTAAAAATGTTTCTCCGTGAATCCAACAAAGAGGTTAGCATAGGATGGTCCCATTTTATTACCTATACTAACTCATCTAATTTGTAAGTAGTATTTGCAGTCAAAGGTGAAGCAGTTTAGAGTTAACAGAATATCTGTGGGTGAGTTTTTCTCAGGTCTCCCATCAAGAAAATGTTTTAAAGCTCTCAAGCTATCTTCATTAGGTATGAATCTTCATTAGGGAAGAATTTGTAGGAAGTGTAAAGAGTCCTTAACATATCTGGGTAAAGATGGAACAATAAACTGAAAAATGTCATCCCAAAACTGCTGCTTTTTCTGTTGTGCATGAACAAACAGATATAACAGGACATCCAGGATTGTTTTTCTTATGGATTTTAGGGATAAAATAGAAACGCTACAGCAAGGATTATCTACAGTAAAATTATCCACAATAAAATTATCTCCATGCTAAATCAAGGAGGTGTTCTGAAAATCATCACCTAAGCCAAGTTGTCCTTTGTGATGTAGGTTGATCACATTTTGCTGTATGTTTGTATATTGCATGAAAATGTGACTATATAAATGGGTTTAAACTATTGCAAATAGTTTACTATTGCGTTTTACAATTATGCTTTCTGGCAGTGTGAAGGTACACATTTGTTCTGTGCTAATCAGAACCCAGCTTCGCATTTACTACATTCTATCAGATTCTTCATGATTGTTCACAATGATTTCATCAACCCAAATAAATTATGCATTATCCTCTTTAGATCCAATTCACCAAAACTGCTTGTTGTCCATTCATACTTAATTCTTATCAACATGCTTCCTGTCTGGTTTCCTCTTCCTGTCTGGTTTCCTCTTCCTGTCTGTGCTCTTTTAACCCTGTATAAAAACAGCAACCTAACCACATGTGAGTGCTAGACTACAACTGTACAGCAGTGGTAGTAATAGGTAAGCCCCTAAATGTGTGGAGGCAGAGGCTAGGTCATTGTAAATGTACTGACTGTAGCATGTGGCCCAATGCTCTATAATTAACCCCCCTCTCAGTCCCTCTAAAATGAATACCCCTCTCTGTGTCTCTCTAGAATTAATCCCTTTCTCTGTCCCTGCAGAATTAGTTCCCCTCTCTCTGTCCCTCTAGAATTACTTCCCCTCTCTGTGTCCCTCTAGAATTAATCCCCATCTCTCTGTCCCTCTAGAATTAATTCCCCTCTCTATGCCCATCTAAAGTAAAGAAAGATTAAAAGGAGGATACATCAGTGTATTGTGTGTAAAGTTTGTCAACTTTATGAGAAAGATTTTTTTTTTCTATCCTGAATTAGTTTTTTTTTTATAGAACATTTACCCTTAATTGTAATTTTATAAAAATCTTACAATTGTGTGAATATTTTTTTTTCTCTATGTGTCTTCTTTTTGATGCTTCTACAGCCGTGGAAAGGTTCTGCTTCAGAATAAGTGTTTATTCTATTCCACAATGCTAATTTATCTTAATAGAACAGTGACTGTTCTGATAGCCTAGAGGAATCCTTGTCAGCGGAAACAACAATAATATTAGAAGGACAGAAAGTCTTTACATCAAACAGTCTTTTCCTCTTCTGACAGGAAATACTTGGTCAGGAGAAGGAAAGAGATTTTAAAAAATACAACTCAATTTCAAAACGAGTTCACTGGACATATTCTTTGAAAATATTTGAAAACCACTTAATCGATACTGTATAGTATTGAATAGTACTAAATACCATTCATAACTCCAAATTTACTCATTTGTAATTTGCACCTGGTCATTTGTGAGATCATGTGGTTTGCAGGCACACACACACACACACACACACATACACACACACAATACACACACACACACACACACACATTCTTAAGGAAATGACCTCTCCTTTCTGCATGGCCCATATGGACTGTCAGGCCATGCGATATACAGGATGTTGTGGCTTATGTAATATTTCTCAGTGATGTCCAGACAAGGTGTATGGTGCCCTCCACTAATGTTTAACAGTGATTTGTAGCAGTAATGGCCAAATCTCCCTCTGGGAGGATATTGTAAAGCTTTATGAAGGATGCACATGTATGACTTGGAGTCCTAATATAAACAAGCCTGTGACAGCACAGATTACAGGTGGAAACATGGACAATTCCTATTTACAAGGGAAAATAGGTATCTCAATTCCAGTCAACAATGTTTCAGTAATTCAGTAATGTCTAGAACAAAAAATTCTGTATCTAAATTGGAAAAGAGTGTAACTGGAATCATCGCAGTCCTGCTGTGTTCACACTGAAACCAGGATCATCAAAGCCAGTAAGAAATACAATGATAAATGCTGTCCAGATAGATAACGATAAAATGAAGGAAAATCCGAGGTTTGTTCACATTCTAAACTTACGCTTACAAGTTGGCATTGTCTCTGATTATGAGGAGTCACAAGACAGAAGAGAGGTGACAGAAAGGATTCCCACCTGTTTATTTGCGTTCCTCCAGATGTAGCAGTTTGAGGAAGGTGACTGGAAGTTTGAGGCTCTTTGGAGAGGCTGGAGCTCATGGACAACACATTAGTCCCAGGTGATGGAGGTCATATGGTCAAATACTGTTAATGGGGCAGAACAACATGTAACTAAAACAAAACAAAACATAACCAGAACCACGACCAATCCAGAACAACACATAACCAAAACAAAACATAACCAGAACAACAACCAATCCAGAACAACACATAACCAAAACATAACCAGAACAACAACCAAACCATAACAACACGTAACCAAAACAAAACATAACCAGAACAACAACCAAACCGGAACAACACATAACCAAAACAAAACATAACCAGAACAACAACTAATCCAGAACAACACATAACCAAAACAAAACAACCAGAACAACAACCAAACCATAACAACACATAACCAAAACAAAACATAACCAGAACAACAACCAAACCAGAACAACATGAACCTAAACAAAACATAACCAGAACAACAACCAAACCAGAACAACACGAACCTAAACAAAACATAACCAGAACAACAACCAAACCAGAACACATAATGATGAAACAGACTTCATTTCTCCCTCCTCTCTTTCTCTCTCTAACATATATTATTGTATTTTCAAACACCTCTCAACTGCATTAATTATTTCAACAATGGCCGTTTCGTGAGCTCACTGTGTGCCTGTGTGAGTGTAAACTAACAAAGTCTAGTTTCACCTAACTCTTATGAGCATATGAAAACCTCAGGTGATATTTTTAATATGAGAGGTCCATGCAGAACCCTCTCCCAAACTTTCACAAACACCTGTATCACAGTGTAATTACAAGCAAATCAATATAATTATAATGGATACAATCCATTTGTGTGTGTGTGTGTATGTGTGTGTGTGTGTGTTATAGTCAAACAAACAAGCATGTAAACAAATCAGAAAGCACCAGGAGAGGTCAAGCTGTCTGGACGCATCACCATTCATGGACACCACTAAGGTAAATCAAGCGTGGGGCATTTTAAAACCTAATTGCCAGGTACATCTCCGCAGAAAGAAGTGTTTATGGGTAATCATTGGCAGGTGGTGTACTTAATATGGTAAATGAGTAGCCAAAAAAGATCCTCTCCATTTTTGCCAAGCCATAAAAAATGACCCACAACAAATCCAGCCTGTTCAGTGTAAAACTTGGTAAATGCACGGAGCCGAATAAATCCTATGTTCCTCACTGAGGAGTGTGACTGGTCTGAATGGTAACTATGTGAGGATGCACTTTTGAAGATATTTGCCTTGGAGATTAAAGCATGAGTATCATGTAAAGCTTTATGTGCCAAAGTATTTCTCAACCACTGTAGATCATGTGATCATAAAACAACTTTCACCTTTGACCATCAATATCTTATTAATCTCAAATAAAGGACATCAGTCTATCAATTTTTCTTTAGTGTTATATACAAGCAACAGCACCGTTAACTATAGCTATATATAACTAACGGGGTAGCCCTAAGCTATCTTACTGAGCTCCTGCAGCCTTATGTTCCATCTAGGTCTCTCACATAAGCTTATCAGCTTCTTCTGGAGGCGATCGTGCCTTCACAGTTTTGGCTCCCAAATTATGGAACGGGCTGCCATTAAAAGTTAGGCTATCCCCTTCACTGCTGATTTTTAAATCTCGGCTGAAGTATCATTTTTATTCCATGGCTTTTAATGTTGTCTGACTGTTTACGTTATGTTGGGTAGTGTGTTTTATATTGTTTATTTATTACTGAACATCACTTTGGTCAGCATCTGTTGCTTTAAAAGTGCTCTATAAATAAAGATTGCATTGTATTGTATTGTAATTATAACTGGAGCTTGAGGATTCAAATCTGCTGTGACCAGTATCTCAGACTCTCTGTCCTAAGACACATCTAGGACTCTGTCCTGAAACCTATCTCAGACTCTCTGTCCCTGTCCTGAGACACATCTCAGATCCTCTGTCCTGAGGCCCATCTCAGACTCTCTGTCCTGAGACACATCTCAGAATGTCTCTCTCTGTCCTGAGACAGACTGGCCCTCTTAGGTAAGGTTGATGATGAAGTTTTAGTTTTTAAAAAAATCCTGAAAAATATCAGTAAAAAACAAAAAAATATAAAGTCTGGCAAATGATATCTCCTTCTATTTTTGCATATAATCACTGTGTTAATCCAGCAGAGCTCATTTTCTGCAGAATAAATGGCCTAAAGCTTTAGGTTTGTAGGCTTCTTTGGAACAATAAAAGTAAAAATTCTCATTTAATGTATAAGGACAATTTCTTCCTCCACTCAGTTTTTGTATTTAATTAGTTGCACTAGCAACCTTTTTTTGCTTTTAAACAAATGTACACCTTAATGTCTCACACTAAATGTTCATATTAAGCAGATGAAGGGTTACTACTGATGAACAAAAACTCTTTTTTATGCAAAAAGTCTTTTTTGTGGGCAAACATGTTCCATGTTTCATTTAACTGAATGAAAATTTCCAAATGGAGCCAATGATTGTCATTTTATTCAGGCACACATGACCCTGACAATTTCATCAAAGATGGGACGGACGGAGGTTACTTTGTAGTAACGTTTGTAAAAGATTGTCTATTTCTGAAGCCTTTTTTAGACAGTATGTTTCTTTGTCTTCTTGCCCTGGGTAAAAATGTAGATAGTAAAAATACATATAGTGCAGATAAATGAATATGAACACACACATATATACATATATATAAATATACGCACACAAAACCAAGTGGGTGAATCCCTCCTTGAATCCCTCTGGAGATGTCTGTGGAGGAAGAGGAGGCGAGCCGAGGCCGATAAGATTGTTCACTAAATGCTGCCTCACTCCAGTGCACCGGCATCCAAAGGTCTCTATTCAAGCTGCATGCCATCGTGGCAGCAGGGGTCTGGGTGGGACCCTGCAGGTTCCTGAGGCATAACGCCAGGACGGTCCTCTCTCCTCTGCCAGCTCGACTCAAACCCTGACCCACCGGCCAGACTCGACAGGGGAGTGTGAGGCAACGCAGGCAATTTACTCTCTGCAGCAGCTCATTCATTCAAACAGCTTATCACGAGCAGGGCTAACAACTGTGTGCAGTTATGTGTTAAGACCTCTGCAATAAATGAGAAGAAAACAGACAGTCACAGAGACAAACAGGAACCAAATTAAAAATTAAAGTTTAAGAAGTTCAGTCAATCAGATGCAGTCCTTTTTATTTAATCAATACCCATTTAGACAGAAAAAGTGTATGGGGCATACAATTTGGATTTTATTTACATAAAAATAATGCTTCATGTACAAGAACTTACAAGTCATTTATTTCTGTCCTGTTCATTCATTCCTAACCATGAAAGTACAGGCTTTTGTCAGTCTCTAAATCTCACTATTTGCCATCATTTCTTTTTATAATTCTATTTGTTGTAGCATCTATCTTTCACAAAATGTTGCTTTACAAATAAAGCATCCAATAAATAAACTACCCCAAAACAGGAAGACAGAGTAAAAGAGAGGAAAAATGAAACAAAATATTAGACAGAGAGAGAAAATGATAGAGACTAAGCTTTGGAGATGAATATCTTAGCAGTTTGGTATAATGCTGCCAATATAACCTACCTCTGCTTTCTATGATGCATGTTTTCAGAACCCTTACTGAAATTATCTTGGTTAGCTCAGATATCTCAATATTACAGGTTTGCTTCAAAACAATTACATTACCTACATTGTCTTTTTGAGAGAGTTTTTTTTTCAGGTATCTAGAAATGCTCTCAACCCCCTCGCATGAATTTTTGTTATCATTTTTGAACCATTCTTTTCGGGTTGACCTTTTACCTTTCTTCCTTTGCACCCACCTGACTGAACTTTGGTCTGAAACTGGCACTTGATAATAGATCCATATCACAGTACCACACTCACACATTCAGACCCATGCGTTCTCTGCTTTGCAAATGAGTCCATGTCACATTGACAGGCGTGTGTAATATGGTCCCTTAAACATTGACAGGCGTGTGTAATACGGTCCCTTAAACACTGCCTACATTCACCACCACATCCTTTTTCCTGAAGACCTCCAAGACCCTTCTCAAGCATAAGAGCTTTTAGCTAGCCTGCGCTAATGTGTGGAATAATAGCTACCCCTGAATCTTGATGGCCCCCGAACGCTGTCTGAATTTGTACATAACAGCAACTACAGCACAGTATTACCCTCCTTTTTCTACCTATTCTTGTGTGCTTCCAAACGTAATCTTATCTTATTATACCTCTTCCCTCCTATCCACTTTATCTCTGCGACCTTTCTATCATATCATTAGTGAGATGGAGGATATTATCTCCTCGCAGATATGATGGAATATTATGAAATGAGAATACTATTACAATTATGTTGTGCTTTGCAATTATAGACAAAACTTATATCAGACGAAAAGCTTTTAAGTGAATTGTTCCATCAAGCGTAGCATCTTCCAGCAGGAACGTGTGACCATCTTCTAGCTACATGCACAATATTCAGCATTAAGGTTGAGCAAAAGGCAAGAAGTATTACTCTGATTAAATAAATATTTTGTTTCACAGCACAATTTGACCACTATGTACATGTAAAAGTTTTCATAGATCAGTGTTCATGCAGTATTACAACCGACTGACAGAATGAGAGTAATACACTGATCTTCTCAGCATCAAACCTCCAGGACATCTCTAATCCACCCCTGACACCAGAACCCTGTGGCCCCTTTGTTGTTTGTGGATCTCAGATTTGAATTGCTAATGTTGTTGGGATATAAGCTTTGTCCATGTGAATAAATATGTGTTTGGAAGATGACACGCGTACACGCAAGGAAAGAACGGGCTGGCTAAGGTGAGATATGCATGAATCTGCATATGGTGAGGAAGTTACAGATTAGATTAGATTAGATTAGATTAGATTAGATTAGATTAGATTAGACTGTATTAGATTAGATTAGATAGAACTTTATTGATCCCTTTTGGAGGGTTCCCTCAGGGAAATTAACAGTACAGTAGACATACTGTATTTAGGAATTCAGTTTCATTTGTATTCTTCTATTCCCCATGAACTAATTATTTTTTTTTTTTTCTAATTTGCTGTTCATAAATGGTGGGCTGGAATTCTTATGTGTTCAGCTCTATTGGGTGTACTGGAAATTCATAATTCATAATTCACTTCATAATTACAGATCCTAATAGCAAATGTCTAAGTTTGTTTTATAGATATTAAATAACTGCTATATTTTAAAATACTAAACATCTTTGTGGTACTATTCACTGCTCCACCAGTCATTCATGCCACATAATAAAAATCATGTACTCAGCAATTTTTTTTTTTTCTGCACTGTTTTCTAAGTATAAATGTTTGCCTTTAAAAAACTTCACCAAGCACTCTCAAGGTCAGGATGTATGGATGTAAATTTTCTTAAGTCTACCAGTCTAATTATAAATTCAATAGTTGCAATGTTAACAATGTTAAAACACCATGCTGTAGTATTTATAATGATCATTGTCAAATGACCTGAACACTGTGCCAAACCATTTATAATGTAAATAATAAATGGTAATTTATAATGTAAATAATTACATAATTACTAACAATCATTATCATTAAGTAATGATTATGTGGCTACTTATTGTGAACTGGTATTCTAAAGTATTACCAAAAGAAATAATATATACCCAATTCTATATCACAGTTCGGTTAGACATTAGACGTTGCAAAAATGTGTCCCACATCTTTGGATTTACCTGGTTGAGTAAAATCAGGATACAGAAAAATAAAAGTTTATTTAACAAGCAAAACAGGAGACATTCACAGTGTCAAATGAACAAATGATTTATTAAACAATCAAGGCCATGGAAAAAGTATGTCAGCTCTTATATTTAGTAATTAATGTTATGATCTTTATTGACCTTTGCAGAGCTCATGAACAGACCTGCACAGCAAAATATGCAAAACTGTTTCAGTTTCTATGTAATTATGGGATGTCTTGCTTGAACAGCCTGCCTCAGATCACTCCACAGCATTTCAGTGAGATTGAGGTCAGGACTCTACAAACCAGTTGTTTTTTTTTTTTTTTTCTCCCCTTAGAGCTGCTTTGTTGTTGATGTGCTTCTGTGTTTTGGTTTTACTGTCATGATGTATGATGCTACCTGTTTTGAGATCACTGACAACGTATCTACAGTTTTCTTGTGCAGCTTATTAATTAGATGATCAAGAGATTGAGACTTGTTTTAGAAGCTGCATTTACTACACATTTTAACATTCCAACAAAAACTTCTTCAGTAGTGATGGAAAACATCTGGGTTGTCCATAGCAAAGAGACAGATGGTTTTCTGTGCTAACCTCTCATTTAAAACCACTCTAGCTCAGTGTTTTTTTAGATTTTATCAAGTGCAACTGGAGATTGCAGATTCTAGATTTCTTGGGATTTAAATACTTTAGCTGTAATGTTCTGTGTACAAATTTTCTTTCTGTATTTGACTGTGTATTCTCTCGTGAAAAACAGCAAATGTAAAGTGTTGTGGTGCAAGCAAATTAATTGTGGGTGGGATTTGCCCTGCCATCACAAAAGTCAGATGAGAACAATAGTTTTTTGTTTGCAGTGTGTACAGGACAGCACAGTATGGTGTAATTAAAAACATTTTAGAGCAAGAAAAATCCAGTCGCAGAAAAGGGTTGTGGGGGATCAGAACGCACATTAGGCTGCAGTGCATGTTGGGAATGGTGATGCAGAGGATGGTGAAATGGTAACATCCATAGAAAATCAAAAACAACTCAAAGACTTTGGCGTCTAGCAGTCCTATGACAGGTAGTTAGCAAATGTAGTAGCACCTGCTACAAAAAGTCTTCACAAAAAGTACTGGGAGTGGGCATCATACAAAGATCATTGTATGTGCATATTCTAGAACATGATACATTGTGCATATTCTAGAATATGATACATTCCATGTGCGTTTTCTAGATTATGATATCTTGTGCATGTTCCAGAATATGGTACATTGTTTGTTCGTATTCTAGAATATTATGCGTTGAATGTGCCTGTTCTAGAACAGGGGTGTCAGACTCAACCAAGGTCCATATTAAAAAATCTTAACAAAATTGGGGACAAGAGAACATGCAGGTTTTTATTTCTTTTTTTTTTTCTTCATCCAGTTAACCTTTTACTACGTGAACTGAACTGTCCGTTGTTTATTCAAAATATGCCAAAACTGAAGCAACTCTAACCCTGACATTGAAATATTACTGTAATGCTTGAAATATTCAAAATAATTGAAAGAATATTTATATAACAGGCAAACTTTTTATATAACAATAGACATAACTTTTAAAGACACACACACACACACACACACACACACTTGTAGCTTTATAGCTTTACTTGTTGACTCTCACTGACTCCAGTACCGGTCATAACCTTGCAACACTTTACACATGACAGGTTTTGGACTCACCAACATATCCAGATATTTAGTATTCTAGATATTGGTGAGCCTCATATTTGAACAATTCATACATATCGATCGAGAGCTGATTTTCAAGCCCCAAGTGAACGCCGATTTGCCTCTGATCTGGAGCTTTTCTCACTGACCTCCAAAACCTCTGCAAGCTGAGAATCAGGGCTAAAATCATGTAGTGTTAACTCAACATAATGTGTTTGGTGATGTGAGGTGGAACTGTCCCATAGATTGTTATGGGGAGAGGTGGGTCGGAACACACATTATTTAGCAGTGTGTGCTGGGTATTGTAGTGCAGTGGATTGTGAAACATTAATAGAAAATCAAAAACATTTTGGGGGCCAGTTTGGATTTTGCCACATGTCTGACGTGACCTGTGGGCCTTGTGTTTGATACATGGAATGTGATCGTTGTATTTGCATGTTCTAGAATCGGTTCATTGTATTTGAATGTTCTAGAATCCATTCACATTCTGTACTCCAGAATATGTCAGTGCTTTCTTGTGGTGGCCAGAATTCCGATACTGCACTTGAAAAAAATAGATTGTGACTAAGATGGTTCGAGACCCAAAGTTTGGCTCATGTTCTGGTATGGCATGGTTGAGATATATCTACTCACTGATAGACAGCTCAGGCGACCTCTGTGGTCTTCCTGCAGGGTATTGTTTCTCCACCATGCCCCACTGTAATACTGCTGGTCAGTAAATGGTCTGCAGATTTACTGTAGAGTTTGTCAAGACTTAATCATTCTTTTCTTCCTTGGCTATCCAAAAAAGTAAAGACACTGTTAAACTTTAGAGAGGATAACAAAAGCGATGTCTAACCAACTCAGCCCGTAACAATCTGAAGACCTAGAAGACCTAAGTTGTTGGTTCAGCCAGAATCCTGTAGACTGTGATGAAAGCATGCAAGTCTTTAAAAGTCCACTGTAGTCATCGTTAAGTTTGTGGTTGGAGTAGTATGAATGTTCTGGTGCTGCTAAAACCTCACTCTTGTATGTTCTGCCAACATTGCTCTGCTAAAATGATCACAGTCTGATGAGATGCTGACTGTTGGAACTTGATACCCAGTCATGCATTAACAGAAGATCCAAGGGCCTCTTTCCTGTCCACATACCTGGGTTCTACCTGTCAGGTCCAGGGCCCAGCTGCAAATAGAGTTCCTGATTTACCGAGTTGGACCGTCAACCTTATTTAAGGCTGAGCTGAAATCTGTTAATAACATCCTGCCCTAGATATTTTTCTTATCCAGGTGTTCATGGGTAGTGAGATAAGAAACAATGTCATTCACTGACCTCTTGATCTTATTAGAAGTTCAGGGATTCTGGGAAAAAATCACCCTGTTAATGTGTTTTAATCACCAGATTGTCTTAGTCAGTTTTGTAAATTAAGTCAGTGATGTAAATGTGATCCACTTGCAGTAAATTGGGATTTCATGGTCTGGTATTGAAGATTATACTGAAAACTCTGGCAGCCTTGTGTGAATATACGTTTTCAAAAAGTTCTCCATCAGCCCTATTCAGACAGATGCAGCATAAATCCCATGTTCAACGAGTGTTTGGGGTTATATAGAACAAAAGGATAATGTCCAAATACTGCTTTCTTTTACATAACATATATTGCATTATGCATTATATGTGTCTGCAGAAGAGTTTGGACACCCTGCCCCCCAAAAAAGTTCCATGTCCACCATCACCTCACTCACACACACACACAAACTCTCTCTCTCTCTCTCTCTCTCTCTCTCACACACACACACACACACACCAACTGTGTTTTTGTCTTTTGATACAAGTGGTATTTTAATGATGTGGGTAATCAGTCACGGTGAACACTATAGATTTTTATTCGTTAGTAATAACTTAACCATTTTATCATGGTTTTATTATTTGTTTTAGTTACTCGGTTGCGTATTATACCATTATAAATGGTAAACACTTATCAAGTCCATTTCTTGTCACATCTTGATAAAAAAACGTATGTTTCTGCATAACCTCATAACCTGCCAAAACAGTTTCATAAAATAATCTCCGCAGGTCGAGCATTTTGCATATTTGAAAGCAGATACAGTGATTCAACTTAATTAACATCCACCAAGACTTAAGAACTCCCAGGTCTACACAGGAGAAGGCCCTGCAGCTCGGAGAAGAACTTCCCTCCGCGTTTCTTTTTATTATCCTAAATACGAGTTATGCTCAGGAATTCGTTGCAAACTGTTACTGCAGTTTTGGTTCGTCTTCGTCTACTCCCAAATACCTCTAATTAATACCCAATAACAAGTTTTACACTTTTTTAAATGTTTCCTTACTGACAATGTTATTTGAGAGACGGTGACGTCTCTATGTGAGTGGCTGAGGGGGTCGACTGATACAAGTTTGAAGTATTTGGCAGTACTATCGTGATTTGGTTTTAAAACATTTATCTGAAGTTTGCGGTATAAAAGTGCGCAAAATATTTTTTTCGACAATACATTTTTCTTCTTTGCTTGAATTTATAAACCCACCCCCACCCCTTGGACATAAAATGAATGTTATCGATAGTCGCGGTTATGTAACCGATAGAAAAAGATGAGCGCATTGTTGTGTTAAAAATAATCTTACCTAAGCTCGTTTCGCTTGGCTAAAAGTTACGTGGGATTTGTCATGTTGATAAACGCATGAATGTTCCGTAAATTAACTGTGAGCTGTATATTCTATATTCCCATGATATTCCTATATTGCATACTTACGGACCAAAGGACCTTTAGGTGAGAGATACCGATGTAACTAGCAAACGTGAGGAACACGAAACCACCACGTAAAAAAACGCGCATAAAGCAACTTATACAAATAACACCATTTGAATCATAGTAAGAAACTATGAAGGATGGAACGCCTTTTGTAACTTACAAATAATAATAATAATAATAATAATAATAATAATAATAATAATAATAATAATAATAATAATAATAATAATGCAACTCTATAAGGGGAATACAGAGCTGAAACTGATGCAAATAATAAATTGTTTGCATGTTTAGTGAACCAAATCCCTCCTCAGGGCTTTGTAAAAGGCAACATGAACGTGGTGTTTAGTTAACATTAATTTCATTAATTGGTAAAATGGTTGCATGTAACTCTTTTCAGATAAGATATGCACAGCGCGCCTTTTACTGTCCAAAAGTTTAAAATTATATTTAACGAAGATTATAGTACCACAATTTCTTTTGCACAGTGGGTAGCAACAGCATTTCTTTCACTCAAAGCGGCATCTCGTTAATGTTTGTGATTAACCTTAGGTTCGGAGGAAATTAATATGTAAAAAATGTGCATTTTTAAATCTTGTGGTGGATATTATCGACAAAATAAAGGGTTGTTGTAATAAAAAACAGAAAGAATAAATATATGCTTACAAACCAAGGCAAACTGACATAACATTTGATTAACTTTGATTAGATTAACTTTTAACTTTGAACTATCTGTCAAAATGACCAATGTTTTGCGACTGAAGAGTCTGTATAATAAAATAAAATATATAGATAAATTAAGCAATTTGATTTATGCTTTCATTAGATTGAGTATGCAGAAATAGGCTACAAAATATTCTTTTCTGAGTTATATAAAAGTTTAAACATTCAGGTCACCATTTCACTCAGATAAATGTCTGGTTTAGAAGAAGTACCCTCCAAACATTATCGATTTTACTTTTAAAACTTTGTTACTGACTGAAAATTATTCTGTACTGAAAAAAAAATGTGCCTTAGTGTTTGCGCACGAATGTCACATATGTTCTTTCAGTAAAATCGAGGGGGTACGTTTGTGTTCCTCTCGGCAAGAGACAAACATTTCCTAGCCCCGACGGCAGCCTGTGCATGTGTTTTACGCGTAGGAGCGGACGTTGCTGCCAGTTCGCGTATTGACAACAGCAAATAAGTTGTCACGTTTGTAAGGATCATGAATAATACTTGCTTATCGAAAGTTTAATGATGACTGACTACGTGATAGGTATAATAGTGCGGTTTATTAAAAGTTATGAATTTGGGGGATTTTAAAATGAATCAGCTATGTGCATAAAATCCTTCGTAGCAAACAATTTCAATTTTTTTTTTTTTTTTAAACCCGACACTAATCCCCTAAACATGTCATCGTCGTTTGTCCTTTAAATGTATAACATGGACAAACGCGTCACGACGGAAAAAAAGTTTCAGGTTAGATATCAGACACCAAGTAAACCCGGGCGCATAAAATCAACAGAGGAATAGTTCAAAATCCAAGTAATGTACTTATCGCGCTCCGGTGCGTTTTGTTCATTGGGCGTCTTCATCCACATTGGTGAAGTCCAGTGTTTTGTATTCCTCGAAATCCAGCGGACTGTTCTTATTGGTTAGGAGAAAACGTTACATCACAATGACCATGACGCGCCGTCTTCCTGCTTCCTTCAGCGGCGTCTTAAAGTGAATCTTGTTGGTGCGAGTGCGCTCCAGCCTCGTCCTGGTGCCGTTCCGCCGAGACGCACAATTTCAATCTAGAAGAGAGGAGCGGCGCACAAGAGCTCTCTTTCCCAAACCCTCTCTCCTCGCTCTCGCTTCTCCTGAGAAAACACAATAGTCATCTCTGGGCGAACAGCCCCTCTCTATTCTCTTGTTACACTATCGCAAAGAAGCGCATTTCGCTCTTATCTCAGAGTAAGTAACCTTGGTCCACCGCTGTCTGTCTGCTCGCTTTTTCACGCTCTTTCATCGTTTGAATTTGAAAGCAGCGGATTACTTTTGAAGGTGCAGTGTCGTCTATCGCTTAACTCTTAGTAAGCAATTATTAGTATGGTTAAGTGAGGCGAATTAAAAACATGCGCAAGATTCATAAATACGTTGAAGACATTATTCGAAGTCACCTGGATGGGGGATTTATACAGTTAAGTTACTTTTCAAACCTGGCTTATAAAGTAAGTATTTATACGGTCGTCTGCAGACACAACGAGAAACAATCACGTTTAAGTTTTTTGGTTTTAAACTAAACTAATCAGCGGTTTACCTTCTAATTGTGTGTTTAGTGCATTAATTTGGGCGTTATACGTATATGTAACCAGCATTCACCCCTGATGATCCAAATATTTGTATTTTATCTCATTAACGGATTTGTATGGTAGTTTACCTTGTTGTTACTATCCATTTTTTTCTTGATGTTTATTATAACACTAATTTGACACTTTGCTCAGAGATTTTAACGCGTCTTGGCCGGATACGCATTGGAGTTGTTTAGCCAGGGAATTGTGCGCTGCACGTATTTGTAATCGCTGATGTTCGCGGGTGCATCGTTACGCATGTTTACCTGTCATTGACTCTTTTGTCTGTCACCACAGCCAATCCAAAACTTTGACGTGTTTTTTTTTTTCTTTTTGCTCGTTATTTTGTGTGCAGAGTATTGCGGGATGTTGTTTTTCACGTCACAGGGGTGCCTTGTGTTTTTAGTAAGAAACCGCTAACAGAAATCGTGCAGTGACGACCTTTGTTAGTGTCGGGTTAGTTGATGGTGTAAAACACCTTACAAATCAGTTTCATGTTTCGACATCCTATTACACGAACGATGCGCTTCTTCCTGTTATTAGTTTACCTCGCCAGAAATCAAGTAATCAAGTGTGGGGAGAAGTAGCGCCTATATTGCGCAAGCAGACTTTGCAAAATAATGTGGTATGTTCTTAAAATGAGCTTTTTTCGTACAATTGTGTAGACATCTTGAAGAATATAACGCTAAACGTCCAGCATTGTTTTGTAAGTCATATATGGTCTTTTCATGTTGTGTGGTTTTAACATCAACCGGCATTTAAAAAGTTGAACAGTTTACCTCCCCTCTAACTCCAGGAGTTGTGATGTGCCTTAATTTGCTGTAGACATCTGAAGATCGAGGCGTTTGAAAATCTCAATGTCATCAACATGATGAGGCGAAGTGAATTTAGTCTAACCGTATGTTTTAACACTAGAGCTTAAGAGGACTTACTTTTCTGTAGGTTATAAGTTTTCTTGGGTACATGGGTTTGAAACAATACTTATCACCAAACATTGCTTAATTAACTGATTAAAAAAATAAAGTACTTATACTTTTGCTTGTCATAATTAGGCTGAATAGACGACAAAATATTTCTCATTTTAGTTTTATAAGATTTACACTTGATTACATTTTGTTAATCAGGATGGATTTTATGCTTTGAGTTTTGTTCTAAGAAAGATTACATTTGTGTGTGTCCTAGTGCCCTTTATATAAATGTATCACATTATGTTTAATTACATCAAGTTACATTGTATTGTTTAAAGGTAGTAAAATTATTTGCTCGTTTTATGTATGTATGTATGTATGTATGTATGTATGTATTGATTAATCGAGAATAGTACGGTGGTTTCCCATTAAATGGTAAAATGTAAACTATAGTGTTTAGTTGTAGTACAATGCCTCTACTTACGATAAAGTTCCTCAGTGTCGTTTAACGTACAATACAATTTAAATATGAAACAATCATTTCCTTGTTGTATCTTTTATTACATTCACAGCCATGGATTATACATTATTCCACTATACTTACTAGAACTTTCAGATCAGATTATGATATTACTGTGGAAATATTTACAAATCACATCATTCTACATATATCCATCAGCGATTTTCTTAAATGTCATGCATTTAGAACAATTGATGTTTCATTTTTCTATTATATTTTATATGTGTTATATTTTGTTTTGTTTTATGCAAGTCATTAATTCCTATTCTTTTTTTCGTCTTCTTGGGCAGACATACAGGATTCTCAAGCTGTGTCCCGTTGACAGGCTTTTAAATATGGCACAGTAACAGTCCAGTGATGCCTGACCATGACAGCACAGCCCTCTTAAGCAGACAAACCAAGAGAAGAAGAGTGGACATTGGAGTGAAGAGGACTGTAGCAGCTGCATCTGTGGTTTTCGCTCAATCAAAAGCAAGCATTTTCAGTGCCATGAATCCCCACGGATCTGAACAGGATGTTGAGTGTTCGGTGGTCCCGCACGCAGACAGTGAGAAGTCCAACGTGCTTCGCAAGTTGTTGAAGAGGGCGAACTCCTACGAAGATGCCATGATGCCCTTTCCTGGGGCCACCATTATCTCACAGCTGCTGAAAAGTAATCTAACCAAAAATGGGGTCAGCGAGCCCACCTTCCAGAGCAGCGGCCTGTCCAGCACGGGCTCGGAGATCCAACAGGAGGACGCCTGCAGCATGTCATCTCGGGGCAGCCCTCCGGAGTGCTTGTCCCCCTTCAGCAGACCATCCATGGCACAGTTTGACATCGACCGGCTAACGGATGAACACCTGAGAGCCAAGCGTGCCCGGGTGGAGAACATCATCCGTGGGATGAGCCACTCACCCAGCGTTGCGCTGCGCTCCGGTGAGAATGAGCGAGAAGGCGCGGGCCAGCCCCCAAGCCCTCGAGAGGGCTACAGAGAAAACAAGCGCAAGCAGAAACTGCCCCAGCAGCAGCAGCAGAGTTTTCAGCAGCTCGTCTCTGCCCGCAAAGAGCAGAAGCACGAAGAGCGACGTCAACTCAAGCTACAGCTGGAGGACATGCAGAAACAGCTCCGGCAGCTACAGGAGAAGTTCTATCAAATATATGATAGCACTGACTCTGAGAACGACGAAGACGGGAATCTCTCGGAAGACAGTTTGCGTTCTGATGGGCTGGACATCCGCGTCCCTGATCTGGCTCCTGACCGCTCAGACAACGAGATGATGTCTGATCTGGACCCAGGACACTTCCTGGACCGAGCCCGAGCACTCATTCGCGAGCAGACCATGCTAACGGAGGGAGAAAAGTCCAAGAAGAGTAGCTCCAGAGTCAAAGGTCATGGTCCAACACCGATGCACGCAGAGGGCAAACAGCTGGCAGAGACTCTGAAACAGGAGCTGAACACTGCCGTGTCCCAGGTGGTCGACACAGTGGTCAAAGTCTTTGCAAAACCCCCACGTCCACTTCCTCAAGCCTTTCCCACTGTGCAGACGCCCTCGGACCGCTTCACAGTCAACGGCGAGAACCCCAACTTCCACACCGCAAATCAGCGTTTGCAGTGTTTTGGTGATGTGATCATTCCTAATCCTCTGGACTCGTTTAGCACCATGCAAGTGCCCAACTCAAATGACCAAACGGAGGCCCTGCCACTAGTAGTAAGAAAGAACTCTGCAGACCAGACTGGCTCTTTGCCCACGCCTGGGGGTCACCACCATGCCACCCTCCACCCATCACCTTTATCCACAACTATTGGCTTCAGCCCTCCTTCTTTCCGTCATCCCTTCCCTCTTCCTCTCATGGGGTACCCCTTCCAAAGCTCTTTAAGTGTCCCACCTGGGCCTTACTCAGGCAAGGACAGATCTTCTCCCGAGTCCCTAGACCTCTCCAGAGAGACTACCAGCCTACGGACCAAGATGTCCTCCAGCCACCTCAGCACCCATCGTTCCATTTCCCCAACACACAACCCTGAAGGTCTTTCTCTGTCTCTCATCAAGTCTGAATGTGGTGATCTCCAAGATATGTCTGACATCTCCCCATATTCAGGAAGTACAATATCCTTTTGCAAAAGTAACTCTTTGATGGCTTATTGTAATATCCTTTGGTTCGATTTAAAGTAATTGTTTGCTTAACTATTTCTGAAATTTTACAGACAACAGATTTAGGCATAGATAAGATCTAACGGTCTTGCCCAATGTGACTAGAAAGGCTTTTAATATTGCATATAAATTATATTACATATGAGTGGGAGAATTTATGCCGGAGGGTTGAAAAATCTAATTTAACTTCCATTAATCATCTTCCAATCTTATATCCATTAGTTAGTACATTTCAAATCACATGTTCATGCGTTGGTATAAAGATTTTAGGGTTTTTTGCAAGATTTCAAGAGCTCTATGAGGCTTTCAAGTGTGTGCTATAGGGAAAAAACCCCAAAAGACCACTGTGATGAAGACGTTTTCTATCTTCTCTGTTCTCACACTATCACAGAGACGCACAATAAATCCCCCTCTTTCATCATAGCATATGTAAGACTTTGGACATAAACGCTCAAAGCAAATCATATTTCAAAGCTAGAAGGTAAAAGGACCAATGGGACCATGTGCTGAGTGGTTATTAGCATCATACATTTAAAAAAGATGAGAAAATACATCTGTTCATTAGGGGACATTTTTAGGAGGAGTTGTACTCGTTGAATGGTATATTAAAGTAACAGGGAACAGGAGTATGATGTATTCAATGTGTTTTTTTGTTTGTTTATTTGTTTGTTTCCACTTACACCCCCAGGACCAGTGGGTCCTAACTCTCATTCCTCACTCCTGGAACTACATACCTTTTCATATCAGGTTTACTGTAGTTTTGGAATAATTTACAATATTACTGAATAATATATCTTAAGGTTAATAACTAAATAATAAGTCTGTGGATAAAGAGACTAATTCATGTAATATGTTGCTTCTTAGAATATCTATTAAAAAGTAAAGAAGAAAAGATAAAAGTCTCTTCTCCCCCTGATTGCGGGCAGATAAAAGTTTCTTCTCCTCGTGATCATGAACAGCTATAGAGAGAAACACTTGCGACACTAATTGCTGTTGCCTGGAAGCAGGGTTTGTGTTTTCATTCGTATTTTTCCTGGTGTGAACAGGTGTGAACAGGTAGCTCTTTATCCTTTGCCCCCCATCTCTTTTTACAGCCTTACACCAAAAAGCTAGTAAATGTCTTACAGGCTCTGAATATACCCATTTTTTAAGTATAATCATATTATAATATGCCATTTTAAATTATGAATTGTTACAAATTCAGTTTTTGCTCAAACTTAACTTTAACATAATTATGACTGATTATTTTATTTATGCTATCATGTAAATACATATTTTATAATACAAATAATGCTTCCAAAATATTAATGTTCAAAATATTCACTCTTTTTTGTCCTCTTTTAAGAACCAGGAAAAAGATAGCTAAATCTTATTCAGCTCTTAAGGAGTTAAACCATGTTTTGTTCAAGGCAATAAACACGTGCACCTGCACAGTTGGGCTCTCAACTGCAATGTCTCAATATTTGCAAAATAGGGTCTTTAATCAAATATTAAATTTTATTCAAATTCCAAAAGAAACAGGCAGCCAATTGTCTTCGGCTGTGCCCAGAATGATCTTCCTTGTCACGCGCCCTCTTTGCATCTCAAGAAAAATAGCCTTGTTCAGTTTCCCATCTGCATTTGCATATAGAGAGTCCGAACAGCTCTAGCACGGTGCGCCTATAAGACAAACAGGGACTAGGGTGTTGAAGGCAGTTTGCATGCCTCATGTAACAGATCAGGCTGAGGTTCACTGTTGTCTTTATATA
>JAOYMR010000010.1:16823977-16842221 GCA_025802075.1 Tenebrosternarchus preto | reverse complement strand
CTACTTTCACAACGTTTAAACCATGGGTCATATATGGTTTAAATATATATATATAATATGTACTACAAGTCTTTCTAATATGAGAGGAGTTGTTGAAAGGGTTAAAGGTTACACAGGGGAGGAGCTTTGTTAATATCACCTAGTGAGGCCCTTAATGTATGACATTTCCTACATTTGTGTTTATCCTGCTAGTCTTAAGTGATGGTGTTGTGTTGTTGGTGCAGGTGGTGGAGGGAGTCTTGGTTGTGATGTGAATCTGGTGTTGGGAGTGTTGGTGCTGTGTTGGTGGTGATGAGAGTGTTGGTGGTACTGGTGGTGGTGGAGTGTTGGTGGTACTGGTGGTGGGAGTGTTGGTGGTACTGGTGGTGGGAGTGTTGGTGGTGGAGTGTTGGTGGTACTAGTGGTGGGAGTGTTGGTGGTACCTTTGGTGGGTGTGTTGGTGATACTGGTGGTGCAAGTGTTTGTGCTGTGTTGGTGGTGGTGTGTTGGTGGTGGTGAGAGTGTTGGTGGTACTGGTGGTGGGAGTGTTGGTGGTACTGGTGGTGGGAGTAGAGAGAGATCTAAAGCCTGTATAAGTAGCATCTGAAAGAGCTTGCAAGGCACATATGAAAGCACGTATTGTCCGTGGCTAACAGAGGAACTGTGAAGAGTGACTGGTCAAGTCTCCCCCCTGTGACTCAGAGAGAGGGATCTCTATTACTAAAGGAACAATCTTTCACAGGCCTGTGAACATGAGTGTGTGAATGAATCCTGCCCTGTACACACACACACACACACACACACACACACACACACATGCACACAGACAGTCACACACAAGTACGGACACACACAGGTATAGACACACTCACATACACACGTATACAAACATGCTCACACACACAAAAATGGTATGATGTAAACTTTTTGGAGGTTGGATGTGATTTGGCCTGTTGCTCTGTGTGTGTGTGTGTGTGTGTGTGTGTGTGAGTGAAAGAGAGTGTGTGTGTGTGTGTGTGTGAGTGTGTGTGTGTGTGTGTGTGTGTGTGTGTGAGTGAGTGAAAGAGTATATGTGTGTGTGTGTTTGTATGTGTGAGTGAAAGAGGGAGTATGTGTGTGTATGTGTGTGTGTGTGAGAGAGTGTGAGTGAAAGAGAGAGTATATATATGTGTGTGTGTGTGGGTTCCATTTAAGAGATGCGTAAGGGCTAGACAGGCAGATGACACAATCCTTAATTGCCGAGTTGTTACATTTCAGCAGTGCAGGCCATTTAGTCTCTTTACTCTGGTATTTCTGTTTTGTAACGATGAGCTTTAAGCCTCCCTTTAGACCACCCTGCCTAATGGTGTCATGTGGACACACATTGCTGTGGTTCCCATTATGTCATCTGCTATCTGTTCTGTAAAATGAACTTCCCTCTCTCACTATTGCTTTCCTCCCATCTACAGGCTTCAATCATACGAGACAATGTGTTATGAGAACAGACAGGCCTAATCTCCATGTCAGAGCACTTTTTATCCCCAGTGGAGCAGCCCACTGTGATTTTGTACTGTTTTTACTCACCGTGATTTCGTACTGTTTTGTTTCTTATTCTAAAATAATCAATCAGCAGACAAAAGGAACTCCTCCTAGTCTAGCAGATCCTTATACATATAAGTTCTTTTGTAACAGGGCTGGACCAGGAAATCAGATATCCCTACTCTCTCTCTTTCTCTTTCTCTCTCTCTCTCTCTCTCTCTCTCTACCGTTTTAGCCTTTCTCTCTCTCTCTCTCTCTCTCTCTCTCTCTCTCTCTCTCTCTCTCTCTCTCTCTCTCTTTCTTTCCCCCTCTCTCTTTCTCTACAATATGCTGAGAAGGATGAAAGTGTTTCACAGTCTGGATGTATACTACTTGGAGAGGTTAAATACACATTTGAACCTCTTCTACAGAATGGGGCATCTGAATGATGACAATTTGTTTTCTGTTTAATTATGTGTGAGGAGTTCTTGTAGTGCTTCAGTAATTACACTCCTGCCTTGGCCTCTTGGGGAACCCAACAGCCCGTCGTGACTCTCCCACTACGAATTCTCATTGACTTTGTTACCTTAAATCTGTGAACAGGGAGACAACATTCCACATGGGAATTGCATCCCACACACAAGACATATTTCCACATAGGAATTATTCTCTCTTTGTTTCGTTCCTGGACAAATGCCATTTAAACATGGATCTGCATGCTTGCATGTCTGCAGATAATTGCTTATTATAAATGATGCCAGGAGAAGATGATCACAGTAATAACCCAAACCCACTGCATTCATAGCTTTTTAATACAACTATATGTACTTCAGCTGTCTTGCGCTGTCCAATCACATACTGGGAAAAGAATGAATACACACACTTTATTGTTTCTATGCAACCATCAAACAAACATTCAGATACATTGATAGTTCCTATATCGCACTTTAGTACAAAAACAAATGTATTAATTAAAACACACACATATGCATGCACACACACACACACACACACACACACACACACACACACACCACACACACACACACTCACAGCACACAAAATCTCATCACACTTGTCATGCACATTATTTTCTGAGGTTACAGGTCAAAGGTGACACACATGGGACTAACCTTTATGTTAGTTTACTGATGCAAGATCAGATTGTACAAATTGCATGTTAACATCACTGGATCATGGTAGTTCCCAAAATTGTTTGATGACAAATGTTTGCATACAAATCTGAAAGCACCATGATTGTAGCCCAACTAGCTTGTTGTAGTTTAAAAAAATAATAATTTTGTTTATTCACTCAATTTCACCCAATAGCAGATATTATTAGTGCTAGCGATTTGGGGGGGAGGGGGGGGGGTGCAGCTCTAGGGCATATCAGAATTAACTGAGCTACTTGATATGGAAATTTGCTGTCAGTACTTTACAGGCTGTTAACACAATTATATTTTCATCCACTCAACCCTGAACTGTTTGCATTTCTGCATAACTGCATGAGTTTGTCCTGATCATGCAAGCCTTCCCCAAAACCCCTGACCACTCTTTCACAACTGAGGGCATATTTGCTAACTCATCGTTCTCAAGGACAATATGAAACAAATTGTAGAAACAAATATCTTACTTTGCAAAACGTTTCACCAGACTAAAGCAACTGAATCATTGGTTCAAGTTACCCTGCAGAAATTGCATGTACAAAATTTTTACAAATTAATGAAAACTTTGTTACAAATTAATGAAAACTTAATTTATTTTGTATTTATATAGTATTTCTATAAAGTTTATATAGTATTTATATAAAAAGGTCAAAAAAGAAATAAAGAAAATGTTTTGCATCTCTACAAATTTGTAACCTTCACATGGTGTCACATTTATATGTTAATATTAATATTCGAATATTTGTCTTAAATATTGTGCTAAATCTTACAACCCAGCATCTTTTTTTCTTGTAGTTCAACCGTTGCATCACGTCTCAGCTGATCAAGTGGTTCAGCAATTTCCGTGAGTTCTACTACATCCAGATGGAGAAGTTCGCCCGCCAGGCCATCAGCGATGGTGTGACTGGAGCTGAGGAACTACTGGTCAGTCGAGACTGTGAGCTGTATCGTGCCCTCAACATGCACTACAATAAGGCCAATGACTTTGAGGTGAGTTCTGTTTGTTCCAGTGTTATAATGTGTGTGTGTGTCTTTATATGCCTGTGAGAGATTTCTGACTTGACCTCAAATAAAATAAAAACATAAAAATTAATATAATCAATTGACATACTTATTAGTGTCATAGTTCTTCAATATTTGTTATTTGTCAAATATCTAACAAGTATTTTTTTTCAGTGTGAAGGCTTATCAAGTGCCCATTATGTGATTGTGTTGGTAGCCTTGAAGTGCCAGAATCATGACAATTAGTCCTGGTAAATAATGTAAGTGGCTAAAGGACGTCTGAGCATGTTGTCCACATTATATACGAAAAAAAAAGTTATTTTAGGGGAACCTGCTTTGTTTCTGTCAATGAAATACAGAAAACATGAAGAAATATAATAGAAATTTATTTAAAAAGCATTTTATTCAAAACTCCTAAAACTCCTTCCTAAATTCAGTATTTTGCTGCTCTCTTTTACATGCTTAAAGCTGATAACTGAGTTTCTTCTTGAATGCTCCCCTCGTTTCTGAGGTGACCGAGCAGGTGACTGGTGGCTCTGGTGTTTGATACAGAATAAAGAAGGACTTCTGAGGCCTAACTGTTGTTGTCAAGTGCAATTTGCTATGTTTATATCAAATACCTAAAGAAGCAATAGCTGTCCATAGTGAGTATGGACAAAAAAACACACTGATCTTATATCATGAACACACTTCCAGCTACAGCTCCCAGCACCATCTTTTTACAGACATTTCCTATTTCATTTGCAGCATATTCAAGCCTAAGGATATTAAGGTTGCACATACAACAAAATAAGCTTTGCAACCAGGAAAATATTTAGGGGAGGAGCTCTGTATTTTCATAACTAAATATGGGATTTGCATAGATGTGGAAGAAAGTGCATGATGCCATGAATAAGACTGTTGTTGCAAGAGAAGCTGAAGTGAGGGAGAAATTGATTTGCATAGCAAGAACAGGCTGTGCAGGTGTGTAGGACATGCAGGGTTGTGTCTGAGACCACTGGGTCATTGTTCCTTCCACACATACAAGGAACGTTTGGTCTTTAATGCAAATCGCACACAGAAAGTGAGCCGTGTTTTTTTTCTGACTTGGATTTCTCTAGCTCATGTTTTGTCTAAGCACCATATCCTGTCATTTTCCACAAGCAGCTCTGAGAACACACTAAAAGGACATCATTTTTATCTGTGCCTTTTATCCATCTAGTACAGCACGGCGCGAAACTGGAACCTCGGCCGATTTAGCGTGACTCTTTCTGAGTTAGCATCATCAAAACTGCACATTCCTACCTCCCCCTGGATGAATATATGTTCCATTTTGCTGACATTGTCACTGTAGTACGTGTCCCAGTAATACTCTTCCTTCTCCCTTGAGCTGTCTGTTGGAGGTGTTGAGCCCTCTCGATTTATTCGTCCTCTCTCTCCAAACCCTCGGCTGCTTTTTTATCCTTTTTTTTTTAACACTTTTCAAATTGTTTCTCTGCCTGTATTTGCTCTTTTTCCACTCTTCCCTGTTACAAAGTTTTTTAATGACATAATTGTCGCAATTCTCATGGCGGAATGGGCAGAGTGCGCAATTAAAGAGATCCGTTAATTGCCTTCCCCGGTGCTCCTGTTACTCTCTCTGTGCTTGCCATGTTCTTTCAAGTTCAGCTATTTATTCTTCACCCTTCTCCCCACCATAACACGGCAGCACTCATAATCCCCATCCAGTTACCAAGTCGGTGATGTAATGAACAAATACAACGTGGTATCCAATGTGAAAGTTGCCTAAACCCTTAAACTCCTGTACTCCACAGCGCCGAATACCTTCCACATGATTTTGAGAACGAGCTTCCGGAATAATTTGCTGCAGTTGCTGAACAATGAGCCTTGAATACTAAATAGTGTGCCTGGAGTTTAGGTGTGTGATAAAACAATCTCCAACAACCACAAAAACATCAGGGAGATGATCTAAGCCTCAGAATCTTCCCTTCTTACCTGCTAGCTACTAAATACCATTCATTATCTCTGATCGCATATGTAAGATCCGCATGTGAGGTAACCATTAGCAAACCTTGTTTATTTCCTAAATATATATTATCAGAGCCCTGGAATGAGGTCTTGTATAAAGCACGAGGAGCACCAGAATTAGTTAAACAGTCAGACTGTGTGATTAGAGAGAACACCTGTTTAATCTTACAGAACAGTTCGGCATTGTTGGCCAAAGTGGCGTTTTCTGTCCAAACCACTGAGGTTCCTGGTTCTCAGGGCAGACTTCACTCTTACTGTATCACATCACAAGCAGCATTCAGGAGGTCTAAGAGGGGTGGGGTCCCCAGGCCCCGCTGGGATAAGGAGACATTTTTATGACAGCTCTGGGAAGGGCTCGTCTTTCACCCACAAAATAGTTCAAGGCTCTTCTCTCAAAGCCCCCTGAGTCCTACACCCGGCCTGAGCCAGCCAAGCCCCCCCTAACCCCTCCAACTCACCCTTCCTCCACTCTCTCTCTCTCTCTCTCTCTCTCTCTCTCTCTCTCTCTCTCTCTCTCTCTCTCTCTTTCTTTCACTGGTCCTGTGATCTCTGAGCCCTTTTGAAAGTGTGTTGGTGGCAGTATTCCTACAGCAGATGTACACAGACCTCCTTTGACTTCAAGAGCTCTCATCCTCATGTCTTGGGCCTATCAGATGTCCATACTTATAATTCAATTGCTCTGTTTCCTGTTATTAAAAGAGGAAGGTTTGGGCTTTTTGGATTGACCATTTGGCTTAGCTTTGTCTTCTCCCTGCTTTTATCCCATCATATCTGATGAAAAGGATGCTACAAAGATGAATGAATATATCCTCTCCTTTTCAACACACACCTTTCACTGCTAGTCTCTGATCAGTACTAGTCTTATCCAAAAAAAATCTTTAAAAAGATCAATAATCCAACATGAATGGCAACTTTCCTTCCTCTCCAGGTGTATCGGTACGTCCGTTTCTCTCTGTTCCCCTCCTTCTTGTCTACGCCTCATCTGCACCTGGTATGACCTTCCCAGAGGCCTTCATCATTAATTGTTCTTCAGAGACAGAGAAAAGTTCAAAGACTACACCGATACTACCTTTACTTGCCATCATCTATTGTCAGACATTAATCCCTTTTTACACTCATTCTCGGAGTGTATTAGGTCTGGAGGAGGGGGGTGGGGTCTGGGGGAAAGGGGGGCAAGATCAGCTTCAGTAGGTAAACAATGTAAAACTAAACTGCGTATAGGCAAAAGCAGATGTCGTTTGTCAGAAATAACATTTTGTGTCTAAACCCAGTTCCACACTGGTCTGAAGATGGTGTCTAACTTGGTGCCCATTGTGGTGTGAAGCGTGTGCAGATGTACTGGAGGCCTTCACAATAAGTGTTCTGTCGTGACTTCTGCGTGTCATGTGATATCAACTGTGACTGGTCAGATGATGTAAACTATTGTCTTGGAGAGCTATCAGGCCACAATAATTCTCTTTACCCTAGCTGGACCATAGTGTAGCACTTCATTACACAATTAGAATATTGATTTTAAGATACAAATAGACAAACAAACATGTCTACGTATATACAACAGGTATTTCAGCATTTGTTTCATCAGGCTCACATTTGCGTTTTCATTCTTGGGGAAGTATATGGATATCAGGATGGTAGATGTTCTGAACTAATCCTTGGAGTGAATAAGTCAGTTTTATGCTGCATTAAACAGAGGAATGACTACACACTAAAGTTACAAGATAGTTTGGAGAAATGTTGGCTAAGAAAAAGGGAAAGGGGTTAGCTAACACGGTTTAACAGGTTAACAACAAACTCATTATTAGTGCATTTATGAGCATTTATAAGGTATGATGTATGTAATGTAATGTATGTAGCCTTTTCCCAAATCCCTGTTGATGTTGCTTTTTGGACAGTTTTTTTTTCCTTCAGTTCTGTAATATAAACTGCTTTGCCCTTGTGTACTGGTTAATCATTAGCAGAGGTGATCTGGAGATCCCCGCTCTTCCTTTTACTAGACTTTTATGAGTATTTTTTGCCCATAAACATCACATTTAAACTAAGGATTCATTTCTGTTAATTAAGTAGAGAAATATTTTAGTAAAAGTGTCTTAGACAAATACATTTAAATACATAACAGAAACTACTTGCATCCAACATGGGCTGACTTCGCTTGTAAAACAAAAAATAGTATAGCAAGAACTTCAGTGTTGTTCAGTTAGATGATTAAATGGCTATGTAATGAAAAATACATAATTTCTAGGCAAATTTACTTATGCATGGTGACAAAGTTGTAGAGAGGGGCTTCCAGTTAAGAGTTGAAGCACAAAACAACTGCTACCCACCCAGACTCACTCACACACACACACAAAAAAATCAAATCTACTCTGACTCATTGGTCATCTTCTCGCACATAAAACTATGTGTGTGACTTGAGACCCATCAAGAAGGGGCTTGTGACCCATTAGGAAAGGGCTTGTGACCCATCAGGAAGGGATTTGTGATCCGTCAGGAAGGGGCTTGTGACCCGTCAGGTAGGGGCTTGTGACCCGTCAGGAACTGGGGCTGATAACAGACATCACAATCCTTGCAAACGTACCTGAGGTCAACAGATCTCTACAGAGTACTCTACTACAGGAGTAGTTAGTCATGTAGGCAAATGGAATAAATACTATGTTGACTTGTTTTATTCATTTACAAATTTACCTAGATGGACATTTGGGATAAAGTAGTGGTTAAAATTAATAATGCATCAATGATTTAAGAGGATGGGTAATGGACAGAGTTATGTTGTTCGCATGGAGTATTTCTAGATGAACTTGTACATTATTACGTCAATAGAGTCTTTATTGTCAAATGGATCATTAGGAAACTGGAAATCTTCCTTGCTCTCTTTCCTCCTTTCACTACACAGCCTTATAACTGCATCATGTACATGTATGACTAAAATATTCAACCACCTAGAAATACTATATTAATTATGTAGACGTGAAAATAGGTTAGAAAACAAGATTTCTGTGTGTGCTTTTTTTTTGGCCTTGCATCCATCCTCTCTCACTTCACATGCTCTTGGCTCAATGATTATGTCATTATTTTGCTGTGGGGGGGAGGGGCACATCTGTAGCACATGTGCACACCATTCTCCCAACCCTGGCATCAATCCCACTGTGGTCCCCCCACCCGTTTCTCCCTCACCCCCTCTTCATTTCATTAGTATCAGTGCCAGATCTTGGCTTTTGCCAGACGAGAAAGACCCAGCTCCAAGCTGCCTCGCTCCTCCTCTCGTCTGCTTCAGCTCCTCAGGCCGTTCTGTTCTCTCTCTCCCCCTCCCCTCCCTCCGTATGTCTCTCTCTGCCCACCCTCCATCTCTTCTTTCATTGGACTGCAATGTGAGACAAACAACTTTGGAACCTTTGTCCTATCTAAGCTTGACCTTAGACCCTACTCTGGGTCACTGACCTTTCCCTCTTAAATTTAGGCAGACATGTCATTGTTTTTCTTGATAAGTGTAGTTGTGAGTAAACACAGTCATGTTTAATCAAAGTCAAGGTGTATGGGGGAAACAACAAATACACACACACACACACACACACACACACACACACACACACACACACACACACACACACAATGAACCAGCCATGTTGAGAACTAGCATATGGTGCTTGCTTAAAATTGTGAAGTATGATAAATGGGTTTAGTCAAGGCTGGTGCTGAATCAGCAGGACCAGTGCAGCAGTATGTATTTGTCCAGTGAGATGTCCAGTATGTATTTGTTCAGTGATATTCTTTTCTGGGCATGAAGGACACAGGGAGAATTGCAACACCGTGAACTTAAATGTCTCTTGGATAGATAAAGAGAGGAATACCTGTGATTCTTCTGTTTCAGTGGCTCTCCAGCTCAGTATCATAAGGGAAGGATGTATCTTATGTTTACCTCATACATGGACATACTTCATGTTCAACAGGATGAAGTTCTTTTGATATTAAGTTCACAACTCGCCCCCCTGACCCCAAATAGACAACTTTATTTTCTCAACCATGAGAGAGATGGAGGTAGGGAGGGAGAGAGAGAGGGAGGGAGAGAGAGAGAGAGAAAGCTCTTATCCACCCACCCCCTGGCCTTGAGACATATTTGCTCACCGTCAGCCCATTATCTCTTGAAATTATTCAGCCTTCCATACTGTTCCCATGTCAAATGCTTACATCCATTTCTAAAGTAAAGCCAAACGAGATTATAGCATGGTGTATTTAAATAAGAGAAACCTGTGTGTTTATGTTTTTTATGTTTAATTCTACATTTTACAGTGTTAGTTTATAACAGATTGTGTATTTCTCTCTCTACATATATATTTTTTTTCCACTTACTACTGATCTCTAGCAAGAGGGAAGTCTCTTCACAGATTTATGGGAAGGCTTGGAGTAGAATCAGCATAAGAAACATGATACAGTATGCAAAATAAGAGATAGGCCACCTATTATTAAAATCTATCTGCCAACACAGTGAAAACAGAGACGTTGCTCTGAGAACAGGGCGAGGGTTATGGACACAGAGCCATTCAGATTTGTTTTCAATTATGCTTAAGCCTTAGTTCAGCTGTACAAGTTAAAAAAAATAGCTGATTGGATAAATCAGACACCTGGATATTTAAATGGATTTAAAGGATATTTATTCTCCAGAATATTCCAAGTAATCATTTTGCAGAAGATGGTGAACATCTTTATCACTGCTTTTTTGGTGACTTTGCATGAACAGATATGAGCTCTGAGATATACTACGCTTGAGTAGGAGATGTTCACTCGGGGCAAGAGAAAACAGTACTCCTCTTTAATGATTAACCTTGGTGAGGGAATCAGAACTTTCTCTCAGACTCCCTCGCTTCTGTTAAGGATGAGAAAAAAAAAAAAACGAATAATCAAATGAATGAATGAATGAACAAATGAATGAATGACCCACACTAAGATCAACTTTAATCCTGTGTGTTCTTCTTGCCCATAACACCACTCCATACAAATACAGACACACAACACCCCCTCTTTTCCCTGTGCATGCAGTCCTTGGTTTGTCTGGTAGTTATCAGTACCTAACTTGCTCATCAATCAATATTGACACAATAAACAGAGGGGTTTAGGGGGAGATGGTTGTTTAGACAGACCAAGCACACATTACAGGGTGAATGAATTCTGGGTGAAAGCAGGCCCCAGCGGTCCCAACTGCACCTCCCCCCCATGCGTAATCTCCACCCCTCCCCCTCCCCCAGCCTCTCATCTTATCTGTTTGTCAGTTGAGGAACAAATATAATATTCTTCTTTTCATAAGGTGACCACTACATATTCTCTTCACTGGAAGTGTGAGAGAGAAACTTCAGCTCCTGCCGAATATTTGATCACACAGGAGCTCAGACAATGGTGTCCATTTTACTAGGATTACTAGGATTACTTTTTGCTATTGCAAAAATCATTTTAATCGTAATTTATTTTCCACAAATGGAAGAGTGGTTGCTGTTAATATTTTATATTGTTATAATTTAACTAAATAAGCATTGTTATACTACTAAAAACACTTGTGCTGAAATGCTGCAAAAAAAAACAAAACAAAAAAACATCCAGAATGATACAATACAAGATACAGAACAACAGAAGAGCAAGAGTAATTGATGCCACCATAGTTTTTCCTGAATGGTTCTGATTGGCTACTGGTTAAGCTGGATCTTTTGAATGTAAATGTTTTGCTGGTTGGTTTGCTTGTTTGTTTGTTTCTAGCCTGACCAGATCACAAATAATAAAGAGTGTGTGAAGTACTCATATGAACAGGACACTGTGCGACATTGACTGCGTTTCCTGTGAGTCAGAGAAGGTCTGTGAGTCAGAGCAGGCCTATGAGTCAGAGCAGGTCTGTGAGGCAGAGCAGGTCTGTGAGGCAGAGCAGGTCTATGAGGCAGAGCAGGTCTGTGAGGCTTATCCTACACAATGGCTGTAACAAAAGCACAACAGCTGATCCATGCGAGGCGAGGATGTGACAAAACAGCTAAAGCATGCAGCCAAGCAGTCAGCTGACGCAGACAAAAGGATTTGTGACCAGAATAACTCCTCACCCCCAATACCCCCCCCCCCTCGGTCTCTGTCCCTCTTTCCAAGGTGGATAGTCAAGAGGGTCCAAAATACCAATACCCTTTTCTCCTTGACATTGCCTTCCCTTAAACAGTCGGCATTTTACTAGCCTTTCATAGATAAAAATATATATTCATTCAATTAGTTATCAAGTAGTTTTATATTTTACAATAAACATTTTAGATAAACTCACATCATTGCAGTTCCACATTTGAGAGATGTTTTAAGGCTTGAAGTACACTATTACTGTAAATGATGTTTTGTGTGTTTGTGTATATATATATATATATATATGATGGCAAAAAATAGTAAATTAGTTGCAATTTATAACAAACTACACATTAACACACTATAATGAGACACAGTCCATCCTGAGAGAGCAGAATGAGTCTTAAGAAAGGCAACGCTGTCTCTGTCTTGTTTTATCACTCACTCTCTCTCTCTCCCTCTCTCTCTTATTCTCTTCATCCACCTGTCACGTTAGAACTCTGCTGCTGATTTTCTGAAAGCTTTTTACCATGAATGGCTTTAAATCACAGAGGATGTGGTAGGTTGTCAGTGTTGCGGTTGGTGTTTTGGAGTTGGGATATCTATAACCTTTCTAATCCCCACTCTCCCTATCGTTCCCTCTCTTTTTACCTCTTTCTCCACCTCCCCCTCTTTTCCATGTGACATTCATTCATCAGCCAAGTGCGTTTGGCAAGCCCTTCGCCTACAAGCGTCGTCCCAGTGACCACTAACCTTGGTATGTCCTGACACTCATGATGAGTATCTGCAGGACACAGAAGGCAAGCAGGCTGCTATGTCAGGCCTTTATTGTGTACCGCAGAGGCTGGGGACAGTCACCATAATCAAACAAATGACCCCTGAAGGCTGTGCCCCTTGGGAAAGAAGAAGGAGAAGGAGACAGAGCCCCAGCCAAAAGCACTTGGGCAGGTTTTTTCCCCCCTCTCCCTCTCCCTTTACCCCTCCCTTTCTGTGATCTTGCCCCAGGAGAAAGAGGGAGAGGAGGTGAGAAATTACTGTACAAAAATGTCATGCATTCAAGGCAGTCAGAGTTTGAATGCAAGTGTGCAAACAGAAAATGGGGTGTATATATATAACCAGAAAACAGAAAACGGGTGTACATATAACCACATAAACACAATTAAGCCCTACAAAAGGATGTGTTGGTCCCTATCATCTGTTTGTTGGATGGGTTTAAATCATATTTATAGCCATGCTATAAATTAATGGTGCTTCCATAGAAGTCAGGCAGTTGTGATGTTGGCAAAGCTAACCCTAAACTCACCCTCCAGCCAAGGTCTTTCAAACAAAGGTTTGCCTTTGATGACAGTAAATTTAACACGCCTAATGGAAAAGAGGGCAACACATGGCTGGGGCTTCATGGATAGTTTTGCCCAGGCAGCTGCTCACCTGCCTGGATCTTTGAGTAGAGCTGGAAGGACCTGGGTCTTTGAGGAGAGCTGGGAGGACCTGGGTCTTTGAGGGTAGCTGGGAGGACCTGGGTCTTTGAGGGGAACTGGTAGGACCTGGGTCTTTGAGGAGAGCTTGGAGGACCTGGGTCTTTGAGGGGAATTGGGAGGACCTGCTTTAGAAGAGCGCCCTGATCAGATGTTATAAGGATTGGTGTTCAATGTATAATTACAGCAACATACAAATGTGGGCTTTATATGTGTGTCTATACATCTCTGTAGTAATAAGTGTAGTTTGTGTGGGGAGCACTAGGGGTTATGCTAGTGGTAACCTGGCCTTCTGATGGAAACCCTGTAGTAAACCACCCTTTGTCTAAGGATTGTCATGTCCAAAATTTGCAATTTGTAGCTGAACCAGACCCCCCTCCCCCTCCCCATCTGTCCCTCTGCTTGACGATCCAGCATATCTGGAACTGCAGGCACTGCATTTTCTGTTTACGTAAGTAGTACCCTCTCTTATCTGCAAAGGATCTGTGTTGTTTTCAATCCAACCAAGCCAAAAAAGCTAATTACACTAGTTTAAACAATGATTTGTAGTTCCACAAACACCTGATTACTTGCGTTGAATAAATACCTGCAGCTACTCCACAGCATTGCAGGATAAAATCAGATTAAGACTGGATACTGAACCTACTGCTCAGGACCTTGTGGCTTGGATTCACATTCTCTAATGGTGTCCTCCTTTGTCCTCTAAAGAGATGCTGTCTTCTGAATTTTGAGCAAATACAGGACACATATTCCCTGGTAGGGTTAGCTGGACACAAAGTTTAATGTTTAATTTTTAGTGTTACACTAGAGCACAGGCAGGTTTATGCTAAGCATCACATGTTCTACTCTGGTAATACTCTTACTATGACAGCTAAGTAGTATTTATTAGTTGTAATTTAATAAGCATCTGTTTTACTATTAAAACAACATTCCATTCATACACAGAGCTTAGACTGCTAATAATAACCCAACAGTGACAAAGAAATTGAGGTGCTGTGACATTTACATAAATAGATTGTAATGAAAGACTAAAAATCCCAGTAATCAATACATTAAAATAAAATAAAATAATTATACAAATAAATATAGTTTGGATGTCTCAAATATATATTTTTCAGTAAAAGGGGAGACACCCAGTTAAGCCTACATTAACCCTAGATTCAAAATTGGCACTATAGTTTAGTCCAAGACTAGTCTTGATCCACATCTAGAAAACTTTCTCCTTTAACCTACTCAGGTGCTGCAAACTAAACCCAGAAACACAACTTGTCTCCCTCACTATATCACTATAAACATAGGTATACCATTTGAAATAATAATATGCATTGAAATAACATGTTCTTTATAGATGCAAAACATTAATTTTTATGTTTTAAAACATTGCACACCCGACCCCACCATGCCTCACAGTGGTTTGATCCACAACCCCATATTTAATCCCTGGAACAAGCTCCGGAGTGTCTATGTGTATGGTGGGGTGATTCAGGCTAGGAAGCATGTTAGTAATAACTGACAACTGAGGTACTTTGTAAAAAGATGTGTTCTTTTAGACATTTTTCTATATTTCTACCATTCAATTAAATAAAACACATTTACAATTTTAACCATTTTTTGGTGTTTTGTTTGCTGCTTTACTTTGTAGGTGAATATTGTGTGTTAATGCAAATATGACTGCCATCTCTCCTAATGTCTATGGACGCAGAAGATCCACAATAAGAACCATCATAGTGAGCTGAACTTTTGACAGATTTTTAAGTAGTTGGTTTATTACGAAATAACAGATGTGTATTTATGATACCAGACACTTTGACTTATAATAAGATATAAAACAGTATTTAACATAACATCTAATTCAACAGAATCTTCGGTGGCCCCTTCAGGAATCGCTTTCCACTCTTCAGTTCCGCATGGATACTGATCAGCCATCAGTAGAATTGTAGAATTGTCTCACATCTCACATTGTAGCTGGGCAGTGTCTCCTGCACTAGTGCCGGTGCCTAGTGTGTGGTTTCATATACATCACCCTTGTGTGAGACTTATGGTTAGAAATGAGTCCCTGATCAAAAGCTAGGTATTGGCTAACACCAAATGTACATGGTAGCACATTTCTCTTAACTGTGCATGGTAACACACTTCTCTTAACTGTGCATGGTAACACACTTCTCTTTAACTGTGCATGGTAACACACTTCTCTTAACTGTGCACTCACAAGAAACTGCATGACTGATATTACCAGCAAATATATACTTCAAAGCTTTATATACTGCATTATAAACTTCTAATATTCATTGCTGTGTAAAATGGTTCAATAAAAGAGAAACAGCAGAATGAATTTTATTGACTGAATTTATCAATTTAAATGTACTCTTAGAGATTTAGATTTATTTCATTTTACCTATGTAGACAATTGTATTGCAGAGGAGTTTGAACTGTGTTTTTGTACACGAGGTAAATTTCACGATCCAGTAAAAGTGTTTACAACAGCTCCACCAGAATGTGCTTCAGCGAATGAAACAAAGAGCTGGGACAGTAGTGAAGCTGTTTGTGGCTTTTCTCTGTGTCCCATCGGTCTTGGCAGGCCGTTCCTGTGCTTTGCTGCCAGGGAGAAGGAGCTTGGCAGGAGGCTTCTGCTCTCGTCTCGTTGGAGTTGCTGCCGGGTGGCTTTTTTTTTTTTTTTTTGGTTAATCAGAGACTTGGGATTGAAACATAATATGTTTATTAATGTCACTGTCTCCTTGTGTATCAGCAGGTTCCGGAGCGGTTCCTAGAAGTGGCTCAGATCACGTTACGAGAGTTTTTCAATGCCATTGTGGCAGGCAAAGATGTTGATCCTTCCTGGAAGAAGGCCATATACAAGGTCATCTGCAAGCTGGACAGTGACGTTCCAGAGATTTTCAAATCTCCTAACTGTCTGCAGGAGCTTCTGCATGAGTAGTGATTGGTATTAAATACCACTTTCTCATCCCCTCTTTGCCTCAGATGTGTATGGAGAATAAAGTAGCATTTCAATTTTCCGAGCCCCAGCTACTGTTAGCGTTTTGTGCTTTTATTTGAAAAAGAAAGTCTTTCTTTGACTGTTTAATCTTTACTCAACCTTTTGTCCTGCCTTTAAATGGGCATTATTATATTTACCATAAGATGGTAACTAATGGGAACGATTCCACAGGATGTTTTTTGTTCTTTGGTCATTTTGTTGAGGGCTTGTTTCACGCCAGGATGTTTGTAATGTGTGATTACAATTTCTCAATAAGACTTACATTTTTAGTGTGTATAGATGTAATTATTATTTATGATTAATATAATTATTACCAATAATGTTATTAATGCTTGGAAAAAAAACTTGTGGTATTCTTGTTTCTCATGGCAATGCTACATAAAATAAATTATTCTTTGAACAAAAATATTAAGAGGGTTTACATTTTCTAGTTACATACATTTTTATTTCCTGTCTGTCCATTCTCCAGCTTTGGCCAAGGTCCAGCTTCCTTATGCTTTGCATCCAGTTTGTTAATGCTGGTTGTGGGGAGAGTACAGCCTCTCCTGTAACTAAGCAACATAACCATTCCATCCTGGGGCAAACCAGTTTAGCACAAAAAAGATGGACGCCTTCCCACTGAGAACCCATTTTTGTTCATAAAAAAGAGTGATGTCACAATTGCTCATGTGCACACACATACATGAACACACTATGCTCATGCATGGACTATTACAGTGGTCCAAAACATATAAAATGTCAATCAGACTCTGCGACTCTGTTTACTTGTTTATTTAAAACTCTAGCAACTGCTACAGAAACGTTGGAAGAAAACAATGTTTTTGTTTTTCAGTTGTTTGATTTTACATATTTACATTTATTTAAATACATGTGTTTTATTTGACTAATACTTACAAACATTACATGTAAAAGAACAGGAAATAATTTCTCTCCTAAGAGATGAAAGTCGAGCTTTAAAACAAAAGCATCTCAACTGCTGCGTCATCAAAAAAAAGCTACATGAGAATGTAGAAATAATTCTTTGTGTAATTTTCTTTCTGTGGTAATGATGGTGGAAGTTATAGGAATTTAGAAAAATCTGGAGGGAGAGGTTCTCTGTTTAATAAATGTCCATTTAAGACAAAAGGCCTTATACTATATCATAACTGGAAAACTTGAAAAGGCTTTCACTGGAATGCTTTGCACCGAACAAAACCAGATGATGTACTAATCATTGTCATCACAACACCTCAAAAACCTGCTGACTTCTAGGTGGATGAGCACACAGGGCGATGTGCCAGCCCTGGCTCCACCCACGGCCGCTGGACCAATCGCAGACCACTTGCGTAGTGAAGGCAACGAAAGTGCCTATAAAAAGATACAAAAATGAAAGCTGAAAACTACACAGCTCTCTTTCAAGCCTTTGGTTTTAGTCCATGTTAATGTGAGTTCGCTTCTGCTTGTGCAGGTCTTTGATCTATCCTGGGCCAAACAACTACAAAAATCATGAATTGAAACATCAAACAGGCATTTGACACCAAAAAAAAAAAAAAAACCCACACACACACACACACACACAAACACACACAACTCAGAAATTTGTAGTGGTCATGATAGATGTAACATTTATGGTAAAGTCTTTTTAATACAATGTAATAATTTTGACCCAAAATGCCACCATAGATATGATAAACATATCTGTTGTGTTGTCTGACCAAGAATGACATCCTAAATAAAATGTTCCCACAAGTCATGTGAGTGACATGGTGCAATTTTCACTGAAATTAATAACCATCCAATACCCCCACCTGTTAACACCAGCAAATGTTTTCCTAGAGAAAAACATTACTTTTTTTTAAACATTTAGATATATATTGATAGTGTGTACTGAAATTAATACTAAACACAAAATAATTGTCACGGTGTCCGCCCTGGCCGCCTTCCCCGTCTCGTCTCTGTGTGGGTGTGTCTGTGTGGAGGTGTGTTCCGTTATCGTTGTATGAATGAGCGTGCGTCTGTGTTAGTTTCGTGTATGTTCGTGAATGTTCGTCGTTGTTCGTGGATGCTTG